>VMRN01000008.1:7082647-7166752 GCA_010277015.1 Poeciliopsis turrubarensis | reverse complement strand
GAGAGAGAGAGAAAGAGAGACAAACAAATAGCTGATTTAAGGGAAACTTCAAGAGATGACACAGGGCAGGAACATGTGAAAGTGTGACAGTTCAGAAGGAAACTTTGAGAGGATTAATGAAGCAGTGGAAGGAAGGGTGTTGTGCATAAAAGACAACCCAACCAGTTCACTACGCTCAGTGATCAACGAGGACGACTGAGGGTAAGTTCTGCAAAAACTCTTTGTCCTGTTTGATAGAGGCTCATCATAAATAAGCTCAGAAGAGATTCTTCACGATGTAGAAATGTGAAACAAATATGAATAACACCAGAACTAAGTTTTTGTGTTAAAAATAAACCCATAGGTTTTGTTTAGCGTTCATTCCTGTTATTTTCCTCGTTGTTTACAATTTGGTTTCCTGGATACATTCCCTAGATTTAGATCGCAAAGTTTGCTGGTTCTGATTTTTTGAGAAACACTTTGGTTTATAGGCCAGCTGTGGGACAAGCAGAAAACATGAGACTTTTATAATGAAATGAAAATGCTTTGCCCATTACACCAGACTGTTGATCCATCTGGGAATTTCCATTCAGAGTATGTAAGTAGAGACATATGGTGCAGCCCACACTTTGGCTAAAGGAGCATTATGATGCTGCACAAAACTGTATAAATAACAAATACTGTGCCTTCTTTTAATGAGAGCAAGATTCCTGCTGGTTATACACTTGGATAAAATTATGCGCCTTTGTGTTCCTAAGCTACTGTTATGTAAGGTTCAATTGTGATTTTATAGTGTACTATATTCCACTAAGCCACATACAATAAGAGAAGTTGTTGGTGGTCTCAAATACTACCAAATATGATAAACAATACCTTTTATAAATTATGATATCCAACTCATTTTGCGATGTAAGTGTATTCAACACTGGTTATGGATTTTCGTTTGCAAACTTTTAACATATGTGTCATCTTTCATCCACAAGGGGGTGCTGCTGTACCCTCTGTTTCCCCTATTTTCCCAAGTCTTGAATATTTATACAAAAAATCCAAAACGTAACTAAGTACATAAATAATTTACTACATCTGGAAATAACAATTTGAGATGATTTTCAGCTAATACATGAAGACTAAACTGTATATTTACGATTCTGAAGAAATCATATGCCATTGTTATGGGCCTAAGTATTGCACATTTATTTAACATTTTCTGTATTTATTTAATTGTGACATTGTGGACCCAACAGTGACATTGCTAGAGACTATTCAATTAAATGTATTATGTCATTAAATAAGCAACAACATTTGAGTCAGAGTAAATTAAGTGGTTTACTCTGCATGAACAGAGGAGGTACCACAAACTTTAATTGGAAACAGACATGACGTGCGAAAACTGCAAAAGCCTGTGAGGTAGTTGGGCGTCTTTTACAACCTGTTTTACAGAGAAAAAGAAAGGAAGCAAGAAAGAAAGAAACAATGTAAGAAAAAGGAAACAAAGAAGGCAAGAGAGAGAGAGAAAGAGCAGAGATACTAATCCTTTTAGAAATTAAATTATGCAAACATGCTTGTGATGTGTTTCTCTGTCTCTTGGACACAAAATAAAAAAAAAACACTGTCCTTCACAACCTGTTTGTACCTGGCGACCAAAGCCTTAACAACCACAAGTCGAGCAGTCGAGCCACGTGCGATCCCAGGTCCGCCCAGCTTAACAAAACACGCAGTAACCCGGCCGTTCTAGGATCTATGTGTGCCACATGTTTGTTTGTAGCCACAGCCCCGCTCACCACCCTTCACTGAAGATTTGCAGGCAGTTTTTCAATAGGGGGGTTTAAGAAGAAAAAAACAAATGTGCTGCCTCGGCAACTGACCTCATTAGAGCCTTTTTGGAGAGTTTGTTCCTTTGAGAGGAAGTAGCAGCTTCCCAAAGTGCCTCAACCACTAAGAAATGGCTCACGTTTCCTTGCCTCAAGCCACAGAAGGATTTGTGCAAGGAAGTAGGACATTATACTAAACTTACCAGTGGCATTACAAACAGGGGAGAACTGTTTGTCAGTCAAGTACGGGTCATCTTTAATAGTGACAAACACACACAACATTTAACAATGTACTATTTAAAGCAATCCTCATCATTCTTTTGAAATAAAGTTTTTGATCACTTCGAAAAAGATAAATAGCCATTGTAGCATGTTGTTTTAAATTGTTGTATTGCCAAAAGCCCTCTAAGCATTGTGATTTAGCCGTCAATTGGGTCAGCAGTGTTGGCAGGCAGTGATCCTACCCACTGGCAACACTGGATCAATTCATGCTAATGTTTCCGTCTGGCATGAAACAAGCGCTGAGGCTGCACACACAATTACTAATCTGTAGGCATGTTTTCTGTGTTATGGTGTTGATTTATACGATCCCTTGGTGGCATTAAAGCAATCCACAGCAGTTCAAGAGGGGCTCTATACCTTTTGTATCTATGGAGGAAGCAAAGTGCTCTTTTTTCAAAAGAATATTTGTTTAGTAAATTAGTTTAGTTTACGTTTCCCTTGTAAAAAAAAATCAATTTTATAGTGTGAGGTTGTTTTTGTTGTTTTTTTTTCAAATGTAACGTTTTACCAAAAAAAAAAAAAAAAAAAAAGGTTTTGTGTCAAAACCATGAAATATGAGATAGAGAACTGATAACTTTCATCTTAAGGCTTCGTTAGATGCTCTTTTCTCTAACAAAACAAAACCTGGAACAAAAGCAAAAAAAAAAAAAAAAAAAAAGATAATTTTTTTTAAATACATCACAGTTGCATCATTGATTCAGTTGAGTGGGTTTATGTGAACCCACTCAACAACAAAAACATGTATTTGTAGCCTTAAAATGTTGTTTATCTCCAGTTATTCATCTTAGGAATAGTATAGTGTGAATATTTCTGATGCATTTAGTTGTGACTACTCACTTCTACTCTTTAAGTCAAACATTTTTGGGACGTTTTAGATTTTGAACTTAAATGTGTATTTGTGAAAGATAAACTTACAGTCGGAAGTTGGGGTAAATATTTGGTCATTTGGTCATTCCTTTGAGAGTTTAGTAGACCAGGATTTTTAAGTTAGCACTGAAATCTGAAAGAAGCAAAAGTTAGGGTTGGGAACTTGAAAGCAAAGTCAGTCGGCTTGATTTCAAATTCTACAATGTATACTTCACATTCTAACATATAAATTATGTTACTTTCTCCAACCCAAGGTACATCAATTGACATCGATTGACATCAAGTAAACACTGAGAATAATGTTTTTTAGAACAAAATATATTTAAATGTGTTTTAAAGCATATTGAGAGTGGATTTAATAGACTTACACAGCAAATTGCTATTGTATAAAGATACATGTGCTAAATAATAAAAGACTACTTTCATTGGTGGAGGGACTCTGTGACATGACTGGTTTAATCATCAGAGAGCGACAATGTTGATAACATTTTTACTAAATTTGGCGACTTTTCATGCCCCTCTACTTATTTTCTTTTTTTGGAAAGCATTGTACTATACGGAGCTCTTTAGGGAATATGAGGAAAATTTTTCTCTTGCGATCCCTTCTTTTGGTCTATTTTGTATACAGTCACAAATGTCAATTTAAAATTTCAAATGTATAAATGTTTAAAGAGCCTCAGTGTTTATTCTTATCTCTTTGGTGCAAAAAACTGATTGAAAATTGATTTATTCGATTTATTCACTGTTTATGCATGTTTAAGTCTGTTTGTATATGGAATTGCAAATGAAAACGTCCCTTTAATACCCATTCAGACCAACACAATCAAAATTGTCAGATGACTTATTACCTCGTGATAACAACTCAAAAAAAGTCCAAATAATTTGGATGTATTTTTTCTTTCTTTCGACTGATGGAGAGTGTCTGTTTATATCATAGATTTGTGGTGCTTTTCTATCCTAAAGAAAAATATATAAAACTTCAGATATTTCACAAAGAGACATTAACATACATGAAAAAGCCTCACAAAAACCTTACATAACAGTAGGAAGTCCATTGGCCTCTGCAAGAAAGGCTTACAGTATTCAGTTATGTCACATGAACTGATCAGGACATTATTGCGAGAGAACATTAAACCTATAACAAAAGTAACATGTTATGGGTTACATGTTATAGAGATGGTTTGAAATTTCCCAAACAAAACTGGCAAACAAATGAAAAAATCCAAATATGAATCCAGCAAAAATATTATGATTGAGGCTTGCAATACTAATGAGATTGTTTTGTGCAAAAGTATTGAAAGCATAAAAACACTTGAAATAAAAAATCTGATAAATGACTTATTTTTAACTATTTTTTTTAACATATCTTCTTCTGTTGTAGGACCAAAATGGACGCAGTAACTTCTGTGCTGCTGTTTTTCTGCTCTCTCGGTGCTGCTACTTCATCTTGTATACCTGGATGTCAATGTAATGAAAGAAAAATCTTATGCCAAGGCCTCTCTGACTTCCCCACACACGTGCCGTCATCTACCACCCACATCAGCTTTGCTGGTTGCAAATTTCCTTCTCTGAAACATGAAGATCTCACTGAGTTTTCCTCTTCTCTTGAGGTTCTTATGATTGTAAAAACTGCTTTGAGGGAGGTACACCCTGGCACATTCAACTCCTCATTAAATCTAAATTTCATTGGAATATCGGAAACTGAACTGCAGGATCTCCCTGAGACGTTGTTTGAAAACCTACAGAAACTTCAGACTTTGAATCTGAAAAATAACAAGCTCTTTGCAATCCGGCCAAGATGGTTTTCCCAGTTAACAGAGCTGACACAACTGGACATGAGCAGGAACCGCTTCACTTATGCACCAGTGGAAACCTTTCATGCCCTAAAAAAGCTGAAGTTCTTATCACTTGCTTCAAACACTGTAACTCAACTATTCAGTGACACATTCAAGGGTCTTTCTGAACTAGAAATCCTGCGCCTTAACAGAAACCTTCTGACGGAGCTTCCAGCTGACATTCTGAATGACCTTGTTAACCTGGAGGAACTGAGTCTCCAGGACAATCAAATTACTCATCTGGACCCTATGCTGTTTTCAAAGACTCCAAAGCTGCAGAAACTGTTTGTCTCCAGCAACAGACTGATGTCTCTTCCACAGGGGATCTTTTGTAATTTGCCTCTCCTCTCCCAGATTTCCCTGTATGAAAATAACCTGAAGAGTCTGGGTCCAGGGATCTTTGGGCCAATGTCCCTGCAGGAGCTGTGGTTGTATGACAACAAACTAAGCAGTGTGGATGATGACACATTCAGGAACCTGACTCAGTTACGACTTCTGGTTCTCAGTCGCAACCAGATCAGCCATGTGTCTGAAGGCGCCTTTAGAGGTTTGATACAACTCGGAGAGGTCTCACTGCACACCAATCGACTCACAAGCCTACAAGCCAGAACTTTTGAAGAATTGCCCCGTCTGGTCAACATATCTTTGGAGCACAATTTCATCACCTCCCTTCCACTGGATTTTCTGAAGGGCCTGAACAACGTGGGAGAAATAGATCTGCGGAACAACTCGCTTCCTAACTTGCCCCAGCACAATCTAGATTCACTCGCTAAAGCAGAGAATGTCCTTTTACAGCAGAACCCCTGGAGGTGCGACAAGAATATTTTGCCTCTGAGGAACTGGCTCAAACTGTACCCATCCAAGGTCAACCAAACTCTTGTGGTGTGTGAGATTCCTTTGAAACTGAAGGGTGAGATAATAGCAATGCTTACAGATGAGGATCTGATGCCTGTAAGCCCTTCTGAAGATCCTGTATCGGCCTCAACTGAGAAGAGGAGTCCCCCTACAGATGTCCCCACACAGAGCTCGCCGTCAGCTGAGGTGTTGACCACACCAACGTCAGAGGAAGAGAATCTGGCCAAAGGAGGACAAGGGGGAGGTGTAGAGACTAATAATACTTCACTTATTCTTATTGCACTTGCAGTGGTGTCCACTGTCATCATCAGTTCAGTCATCATCGGCTGCATTTGCTGGAAGAGAAACAGGAGAGGAAATGAAAATATAAGCCAAATGAGTCGGAATTCAGTGCTGTAGACTAGATCACAATCAGACTTTTAAAGCGAAGGGAAACAGTTCATTGGTGATTTTATATCCTGAAAGGCTGCACTTTCAGTCAGTATTTGTCTTCTGTTATGAGACTCAAAAATGAAGGACATGAACATCTCATTCACTAGCTGTAAAATGAAGAACCATATAATGTCGTGACCAACCAGCACCTTTGTCTTAAACATGAACCAGGCCCGACCTGTCCAGGGTGTACCCCGCCTCTCGCCCGGAACGCAGCTGGAGATAAACCAGCAACTCCCGACCCCGTTAGGGAGAAGGGTGACGGAAAATGGATGGATGGATGGATGAACCAGGCCTCTGTATTTGGCAATAGCCATGACAGTTTGATACTGATTTCTCTATAAATAACAATGCAATTAGTAAGCAGTTTATCATTTGTGGCATTAGGATAATGCAGTGTGTATTTGACTACACTATAACACAGTTTTAATGCAAAATGCCTCTGTATTCTGAATAAATTGACAACTTTTGTTCTTAATAATGGACTGCTTTATGTTTTTATTACTATAGATATCCATATTAACAACATGGCTGGCGTATAAATAATTTCTCAGAAAACATTAAAGAAAATCTTATAAATCAGTCTGACTGAAAGAAGGCTTTGTGCGTTACAATGTTCGTTTTGTTGACAACTTTTTAGTGACAGTTTTTATCACTGAGTCCTTTTTTTTATCTTGACAAAACAATTTTATTTAACAGAGCTAAATAAAATATTTTTTCTTGTATGAAAATGTGGGTACTGTCTTTGAGACTACTTTAGATTTTGCTCAAAGCAGAAAGTAAATGTGTGTCTATTTATGGCAAACATAACAAAGCTAAAGTATTGTACTCAATATGAAGAAAATATTACTCACAAAGATATGAGACCATTTATTAATATCAAGTTGAGAGAAATTAGATTGAAGCTAAAGTGACAAAAGATGATTTAGTTGTGATTAAAACTAAATTGGATTTTACTAAACAAAATTAAAATTAAAATATGCTGTCATGATAGAAGTAAACTGTTAACACACTTGGGAAATCAAGCAATCTTGTAATTCACTTCTATCTGCAATGGATATATCAATGAAGATTGTTGTTCTTTAAAAAACCCAACCACAACAACGCCATCTAGTGGAACGAATAAAACTTCCCATTTTAAAACAGACTGTATTGCATGCAAAGACCAGACAAAACAAAAGGATGTTGAGCCTTACAACCATCAATTCTCTGCGGAGGGAGTCAGAAACAACAATCGGGAAGCTGTAGATAACATTCAGATTGTAACATTTAAGTTGTGTTTCCTGCAGCTATTTTGGGAATAGAACCAGAATAAAAAGATTTTTGTTGTATTGTCATAAAATAGCTGCATGTTCTTAAAACACAAATGCCCACAAATCACAAAATATTATTGAAGTTGTACTTCAGTAGCTAATAAACAAAACTACCCTTATTGACAAAATAGCTATTGAATTGAATTAGCAGAGAGCATTACATTAGATATGTGCTTTTTAGGCTTGGTATTCACATGTAGTGGAATATTCGCTGTATTTTATTGAAATACCATTTCTTTATATGCATTTTTGTTTTTACATTATTTATTTGTTTGTTTTAATTCCATTAGTCATTTTCTCAGAATATGCATAAAGACAAACCCTGGGTGACTGAAGTTTAAGAAACTACATTGGTACAGTGAGACATAATAAAAAAGAGTCGGCCGGAGCAGAAAAATGGAAAAAGCTTAAGAAATTTTACATTGATTTTGATCTTAATCAAAGCTGATAAAATTAAAGTTGTTTGTGACCAATGCAGAGAGTTCTTCCTGTGTGAAGCGTCATTTAAATGTAGCACAGTAAAAACTAGCAAATGACCCACACAAACAAACAACAGAGGGAAGTTTTCATGAACCATAATCCATTCAGAGTAAATATCAATAAGAGCAAAGTGAAAACATGCAAAAAGCTTGAAGGAAATAACAAGAGGGGATTAACTAAATATTAATAAAGACTTTTTCAATAATTGAGAAGGGTATGTATTGTTTAAAGTATTAAAATATATATTTATATGTGCTATTTTATATCCCAATAACTATGCCATCTTTTCAGAGGTGTCTAACTGGTTTCCTTTCAAAAACAAAACTATTTTTTAACCAAATCATATTGACTCTGAAACTTGAGTTTTTCTGGCATCACACTAGTGTCATGCAGCAAGCTGCTGCCCCTGCTCTTATCTCTGGCTCCAGATGTTTTCTGGACCCCGCCTCACATGCCTTCATATACTTAAAGCTCTACATGTTTGTGTTTTGAGATAAGAAATGAGACTTCGCTTATTTATGTTTTCTTGTGGGTCCATCCTAGTTGCATAAGTACTAAGGTAAGAAAAGCGTTTGTTATTTCTGAGAAAATATTAGATTATGAGATTTTTTTTTGGTCAGTGGAGTATATTATCATAAACATGTTATAGTTTTTTTATCACATCAGTTTTTTTTTTATTATACTGTTTTTGTTCTTACGTTTTTGACACCAACCTACCACATGGACTAAAGATTTAAATCAGCCAACTAACTATCATGCTAAACTTTCACATGCTAATTACATTTATTTGTCATGCTGAAATAAAAATAAACTAAAATTTTACTTTATGAGAACTTTATTATTAATTAATCAATTAGGAATGATAAAATTTTTCCCCTCCATTTTTTGTAGAATGTCAAGAATGTTGAATGGAGGGATCATCATTTTCCTTTTATCTTTACTGATGGACTTTTCCGTTACTCAACCCGATCAACAAGAGAATCAGGAAGTCTATGGTGTGTCTGCAAAGGAAATTCCCCGCACTCTGAGACCTGGTGTGACAGAGGTCTTCTTTGTGAACAGTCAGATTTATACAATCCCCAGTGGAGCTTTTGTTGGAAGTCCAGAGCTTGAGAAGGTGGAGTTTATGGAAACAGGAACAAATACTATTGAGGTTGGAGGCTTTGATGGTTTGGTGAAGCTCAAAAGTATTGAGATATCCAGTAATCCTTTGAGGTCAGTGCCTGTAGGTTTGTTTAAAGAAAACAGCAATCTGGAGACAATTATTATGAAGTTTAACAAGCTTGTTCGACTTGAGAAAGGTTTGTTTGATGGTCTCACAAAGTTGGTAGACCTACAGCTACATGGAAATGAAATTGAGTTCATTGAAGACCAGATATTTGACGATCTCGTCAATCTTAAAAAGGTCAATTTGGGTAAAAACAATCTTACTTCAGTATCCACAAGCTGGTTCTCAAACCTGAAAAGTCTGACTATTATACGGCTGTATGAAAATCATCTCTCCACCATTCCTGAGGATCTCTTCATGGACTTACCAGGCTTAGAGGAAATAAATCTCCAAGGAAACATGATCAGTGAACTATCCCCAAATTTATTTCCACATAAAGGAAAGCTTGTTAAATTGTTTTTGGACAATAATCTTCTGACTAATTTACCTGAAGAATATTTTGTTGGCTTCCCTAAGCTTAAAACTTTGGCCCTAAAAAATAATCAACTGACCAGCCTGCCGCCAGTGCTTTTCGGTGAAATGCCTAGACTGACTGAGCTGATCCTCCAACAAAACAACCTCAGCACACTTCCTAAGGGAATCTTCAGCCCCTTGAAGAAAGTTAAGAAGCTGGACCTCTCCAAAAATCAATTTGTGAATTTGTCTCCTGATTACTTTGACGGACTCGAGAAGCTCACTGATCTTTACGTCCAAGGCAACATGATAAAGTCATTGGATGCACAACTATTTGAAAATCTTCAGTTGGTGACCACAATCAAGCTTGCCAACAATGACCTTCGGACACTTTCTGGGGATGTTTTTGACTCTTTGACCAAACTCAAAAAACTTGACCTCAGTAACAATCCATGGCAATGTGACTGCAATCTGCTAGATTTTTATCACTGGATGAAAACCAATGCTGTTAAGCTCACAGCAGGGGTGCACTGTGAGTATCCAGAACATCTGAAAGGACAGGAAATTATATTGTTAAATGAGGATCAGTTAGTTTGCCCCACTCTCCCACCCACTATCACCACCTTACCAACCACTATACCAACAACAGTTCGAACAACAAAACCGACAACCACTCTCACTACTACAACATCCACCACCTCTTTACCAACCACCACACCCACAACGACACAGCCAACCACCACCACACCCACAACGACACAGCCAACCACCACCACACCCACAACCACAACAGCAACCACAACGCCATCAACCACTGCTTCCACCACAGTACCAACAACTATATCAACAACAACTGAGAGTACAGTTATTACGACAACCCCCACGACTATTGCCACGACCACAGTTCCAACAACCACAACAATGATCACAACTACCAAGATGACAACCACTCCAACCACAACCCCCACCTCAACAACTACACCCACAACAACTACCCCTACCACCATGACAACTGCACCCACCACCACCCTTACAACTGCCCTAACAACTTCACTTTCAACAACTAAACAAACAACTACTATAACAACAACAGCACTTATGACAACCACCACATTCACAACTGCACAATCTACCACAATGACTACTTTACCAACCACAACCACACTTACACCTACCACCACAGTGACCACAACTACACCCACAACAACAAAACCCGCAACGACCACACTCCGGACCACCCTTCCAACAACAACCCAACCAGAGACTCCTACTACATCAACTCCTTTTGTAAACTCTACTTGTATTCCAGAACCAAAATTGTCCTACGTTCATCACATCAGTAGAAAAGTTCAAGACTGCAAAATGTGGACGATGATCTACACCTCACTGCTTGTGGTTGAGGTCACCTGCTCGCTGGTGTTGGCTAAATTCACCATTTCTCTTTATTGGTTGTTGCAATGCAGAGAAAGAATGAACAATAGACTCATCAAGCTCACTCACTTTTCCTACAGGAGAGAAGTGATCCTGAAGCCTGTGCAGGAGGGAGAAACCCAACGTCTTTTGCATCGCTATGATAATCAATAATCCAGCAGAGGTCATTTGACTCAAAAGAGCCTCATTAAACCTGCTGTAACCTGCTTCTTAACTCTTTGTCAAACTGGAAATTGGTAGTGATTCCTCACAAAATTTTGCGGTGATAGCTCCTTTAAAGAGATCTCAAGTTGACTGCTAAGTTGATTTCCAATGTTTCATGTTTGTTGATTTCCTTTGGTTAAAAAAATCTTTTGAATATCTTAACTTTTATGTACAATAATTTGGTGAGTTGTTGATAATTTTAGCTATTATTTTTTATATATGCTTGATTATCAAATATCATTATTGCCTTGTATTTGTCATATTACTTGTTACTGTAAATGACTGAATTTCATCCATTAAGTCTGCAATGTAAAATAATCGCTTTGATTTTCTATAAATTATTCAGCAAATATTGGATTTGTGGAAATATAAATATGGGAAACAAAGATTTTGCTCCAGGACACATTCTTCAAACTCAATGGTAATGCTTTTTGAATCTATTTAAACATATCAAAAGATCACAAATACTCATTTCGTCTGATTATTTAAGTGGTAATTTTCTTCTCATTTTATAACAGTGGTGTAAAACTAAATGGGAAAATCTTGGAGTAAAAATCTAACATCAACAGGATCTATTTTTGGACAGCACTAACATCATGCTGATGTCAACACAGCCGCATTATAAACAGCAAGTCATGTGTGAAGAACTTATTTAGAGTAGCTATGAAATCTGGATAACCGCCACTAGAGGGCAGCTTTGAGTTAAAAAGAGAGTCTGAATAACAGAACACCTTTTCCACCTTAAACCTTCTTATAATGTCAAAACCTTCATAATGCTCCCCATTATGACGGGAAGTTCTGCTTTAAATTAACCAATGCAGACAAGAGATCTAAGGAAATAAGCTGTTAATATTTAATGAGCTTCAAACAAGTCTGTTTGAAACATGACAACTCACACAATGATCTCTGCAGTTACAGAGCAGTTCTGAATAAAAAGAAAGTTGTGCCATCCAGCTCAAAAAAGATGATTTAAAGAGATTGAATTGGGTTAACATAAATGTGCCTTGTGAAATGTAACTCGGTGCTTTTTTCTAAGACAAACAGAAACAGAAATAAATGACTCGGTTCCATCTAATGTAGGAGATCGGATACTGAACAGACAAGCAGTAGTGAAGTATGGCACAATAAAAAATTATCACCAAAACAGTGTGTAAACCAAAGATTTTCATAAAATCATTTTCATGCCTCCCACAAGTCTCTCCCACTGCAAGTGCAAAAGGAATCCTGCCTAAAAACAGACGCTTGATGCAGAAGAGATCCAAAATGTCAAGAAACAAAGAAAGTTGTGACTCTGAATATTTCATCTCACTCTGAATTGTTGTGTAACATGCAGTTAGTCTTTGTCCATGTTGCATAACAAAGCTTTTCTCATCTCTGTACATAGCATGCAATCTGGCACTATTTCAAATATTAATCCAGAACAGAAAGACTAGTGGGTTTTACTTATCATGTATTGATGATAGACAACGTTTTGATGATTTTTGGCTGTTCAGAAAAGTAAAATATGATATAGTATTAAATACACTACTGAACACCATTGATATGACCACCAAAAGGAAAATACTTGGTGCATTATATAGCCTATGCTGATATGATGAGGGCTATAACATGCATAAACAAACAAGAATTTAGTATATTAACAAAATCTCCAATTAATTTGTCAATAGGAACAACATAAAATTGAAGGAATGACTTGTGATGAAATGTAATTCACTCCTACAACGTGCTATTTCAAACAAAAGGAAAAACCTCAGTAATTAGATTTAAAAGTTAGTGTTCACATCTTCCATCAACTCCATGGTAGTATGGAGCATACAAAACACTACAGTAAATTGTAACACTGTGTTATCTGTGAATGAGTGGTGACATCATTGCATTCATGATATAGAGATGCATGTAAAGCTTAATGGGCTCAAAAATCTTTTGGTGTTTTTATTCTCCCATGCTGAAGATACCTGAAATCAACAGAAAGCTAAAGAGCAGTGACTAACTAAACTAAAACTAACGTCTCTGTTCGTAAAGTAACATTAATGAATCTTCTTAATCTTCTCTAAATTATAATTTTTCTTTTACCACACAGAGCAAGTTTAAATGCAAATGTCCTGAATGCTTTGAGCTCATGTTCCAAGATTCAGGAATATGAGGAAAAAGTCCTCCAAGTTCTGCTAATGAGCCTGAAATGTAGATGAGGAGTCAATTGTGTGTGAAAAGGGCAATGTACTGAGGAACATAAAAGGCCGTAAATTGGGAGGAACACATTGCATCTTAGCTTAGTTATCTAACTGGAAACAGTTCGACGTAAACTGGAAGATTTTCAGCTGGGAAAGTGCAGCTGATTACCTGAAGTTAATGGCCAAAAAAAGGCCTGTGCCAGACTGGAGCATCTGACAAAATGTGTCTCTTTGGGGAATATAACTCTCATTTTTCACCATATTTTGCTTTCTGATGCAAAACAAAATGTTCAACTGCAAAAAGCATGTCTGGTTTTGCTTTTTGAAGCAAAAACAGAATGCAGAAAATGGCATATGAAAAACATGTTTTGATGAGTTGTTCCATTGTTTTTAGCATTGTTTTTTTTGAGCCTTAAAATACCAAGAGAACTCCTCAAACATCAACTTGTTTACTCTAAGACATGGTTAAAAGCTCAAACGTACTATTGCACCCACATAAATAACCCTAAAAGGTGGGGTTTCTTTTATTAATACCAGATGCAATCCTAATTTAATAACGCCAATCAAACAATTAGGATATTATCTCAAGACATTGATTTTGCAGAGGAAAGCTGCCCTTGCAATTAGCTTGTCTACATATGTCTGAAAAATTGTGAAATAGATTGTGATCTAGAATTAAAATGACTGAAAAACATTATTTTCTAATTCAAATAATTAATTACAGTTAATCCAACAATTTGGTGGTTTTCTGATTTGTAACCGACATATATTGAAGTCAAACAGTTTATAGTTGCACTCATGACCATAAGGAGTCTCCCACACGCAGAGGAAGCAGGAAACCATGGATCTGGTGTCACTCCCATCATCCTCTCCCCAACTTCAACTTCTGACCTCGGGAGTGTCCAGCAGAACCAGCTGAGCCCAATCATTGCCTGCCAGCTGCTCCCCTACAGGCAACATGTAGCTCCAGAAGGCTAAGGTCACCATGATGCCGTCTCATTTGAGGCTAAAAATGGAATATTCTGGTAACTGCTGATGAAGGCTACATGGAAACTCAGGTCATCTGTGCATGATCTTAAAATTGATCAATGATCTAAAACATAAAGTATAATTAAATTTAAAATGTCTCCCACTGAGAGGTGCAAATTGACACATAGTTGGACAAAATGTTTTAAGGCTGCTTTCTGCACCTTGAATAGTCAGATATAAAATATCTAAAACAGCAAAAGTGAAAAACATATGGCTAAGCTCCTGGGTTGCTGTGGTGGTGCAGGGGTTAAACACATCCCTCACATGGAGGCTTTCGTCCTCGATGCGGCTGACGCACGTTTGATTCCCGGCCTGGTGACCTTTGCCGCATGTCTTCTCTCTCTCTTTTTATCTGCCTTTCACTTTCAAATAAACACCACTACAGCCCAAAAAAAACTTTTAAAAAAATGGCTAAGCTCCTGTTATAAAGCATTGATTATTTCAGAATTTTACAATGTTACCCCACGAAATATAATATTGCAAAACAACATTACTATCCTATTTCTCAAAGTCATTCCAGCGTAGAAATGTTACATCAACAACATTTGAGAAATGGTGGTCTTAATCCTTAAGGAGAGAAAAACTCTCTGAAGCTCAAAGTGTTAAGTGTGACTCAGAATCCACTAGTGTCTCAGAACAAATCAAAATTGTAATTCAATAAAGGGCCAATTAGGTGCTCTATTAAGCTCTGATTTATTTTGCTGGATCTCATTATACCAGGTTTCTCTTGTAAAGTGCTCATACATCATGCGGGTTGCTGGTTTATAAAATGAAATTATATGTCACATATTTTGATTAACGTTCTCAATAAAGAATGAAAAAAGAACAAAGAAGCCATTGCCTCTAAGCCTGCATTAAAAAGACCATCAGTCACTCATTCCGATGAAAATGTGTTGATGTGATACACAGGGACAGTTTATAAACCATTATGACTGCAGAATGTTTTGATTTAATCCTCCCCTGCTCTTTAGTGACAATTACAGACGATAAAGTCCACGGGAAAGTATTTATAATAAAAAGCACACCAGAATTGATGTGAAGAGGAATCTAGTATGGTACTCTGAATAGCCATGCCAACAGCCGAGCTGCCATAACAAGAAGGAGTAATAGCTTCATATAATGACTTGTCAGAACTGGTATGAAAAAATGAGATATAAATAGCCCGACTTGCAGTAAAAAAAAAAGAAAAAAAGAAAAAAGACATGGCTATTTTTACTGTGCCATCTTCTCTTCTGTCTAATTTTAGTTAAAAAATGAGTCCTCCTAGCTGTCCAGGCACTGCACTCATCCATCTGCAAAAAACCTGCATGTATTACTGTAAATGAACAACTCTGGGAGTCGTCAAATATTCTGACACTTCTGGCAGAACTGCAGCTCTCAAAGTCAAATCAGTTTGCCTCTTTTGATTAAAGTGAAGCATTTAGACATTTCTGGGATTTCTGATGTTAGTCCAAACCCCAGAAGAGATAATTGTGTCACTGACTTAACGAGAAGTTTCACCTTCGCTGTGCACCCCTGGAGGAAAAGGAGGTATTAGCCCACCATACTGTATACACTTCTGCTACTCAGCTCCAGCTTCTGCAGGCCAGCTATTTGACTTATAATTGGTCGGTGCAATTAGAGCAATTTACTCTGTTCTGTTCGTGGACCCCACAGGAGAGCAGTTTGGGTCAAAAGCTGAAAAGCGAAGGCTTAATGTTTAATTAGAGGAAAATGAAGAGATGTGCTGTTTTCATCCTGACATGCAGACAGACAGACTTCCAGAAATGCAATGCTAAATTGTAAAGTCATTGCAGAGACTGATTCAATGTCAAATCTAAAACAAATGGTGAATGACTGTAGTACTATGACAAAAGTATTTCCCCTCTAACACACTTCTATTGTAATTAAATACTTGAGATCTTCAAAAATATGCTTTCAAATCAATAATTTATCAAGGAAATATGTGAAGCAAAAGAACCTGGCCTCACCCCTGTGTTAAATGATAGACCGATGGTGATAATACACTTTTGGTTCAGATGCACTGGCCACACCAGAACCTGATTATTGCCACGCTGTAGAGTCCAGCCTTCATAAAAAAAACAACTTTCTGACAACATAACCTGAAAAAATTAAAACAAGAACACTGTGGAATGGCTAAACTTTCTTTTGAAGCACTGTAAAAACATGGATTGAAATGATACGTTCTCTTACTTTGGTGATGTTGCTTTGTACTATTCAGTTTCCTTTAACTATTTATGAGCCTCTATTTAAGTAACTGAAGGTTCTTTGCCAATAAAAGCGTGCACACAAGATTCCTGTGATAACAGAGACAGAGATGCACTTTTTTGTTTTGTTTTGTTTTCAGAGCATTGAGTGATCTGACCTCGGGGTGAGCCTGCCTCCATGTCCACTCCTGAGAGGACTGGGAGCTTATCTAAACATTTTCCATTTGAAACTGATCTTGAAAGTTGGCTGATGGACTCAAAATTATTTTGAAATGGTTTTGTATCATGAAAGGTTGAGATTTCAATAAATGACATGATAGATGTAAAATCAAGATCATCTTAAAGTGACACGATTTAAACATGCTTTGCGAATTCTGTGCTTTCTGGTAAAATACTTAGGATTTGGTTCTTGATTGATTGATTTAATTTGCCTCTGCTTCGCTATTTTAAACACACATTTATTCTCAGACACTTGGTTCCTGTAAACGCTACAATCCTTCTGACATCCAGTTACCCCAGGAGGAGTCATCCTGGTAAAACATGTCAGCAGTGCTGAAAGAGTGAGGAGCCTTTCTGCTGTGTCAGGGGAGTTCCTGGTAGTAACCTCACCACAGGCGACTCTGATCATTGAGTAGCAATATAAATGGAAATTAGGCCTTCCAGTGTCGAGAGAAGAGAAACAATGTGAAGGAAACAATGTTGGCCTCTGGATCTGTAACAAGTTTAAAGATGAAATGTCGAAACACAAGCCTGAACATAAACATGAGTCTTTTCTCCCAGTGAAAAGCTTGTTTCTTTGTGTTACTTTAAGTCTGATATTTTTAAAATCTGAGATATTTTGTCAAAAACATAACCAGAGGCAACTATTTCTTGCAGATGTCTAAAATGATTATGTTCTTGAATACTATGTGATAGAAATCTGGGTCAACTTTTATGAAAAGAGTGACTTTTCAAACGAAGTGAGGCAGGGAACATTTTATCAAGAAACTAGCTAAACACATCTGTTTGAACTTACCGCCGCCGGCCTGTTTCTGTGATCCTAAAGTACCCTGCATGGCAAAATGCTTGAGTTTATTTTCTGACACTGTCAGAACACTTTCAACCGGGAGAAACCACAGGTGAGACAGGGTCAGATCGGCTGACGTGTGATGTGACAGCAGAGCTCTTTTAGAGACAAAATAAAGACTGAATGAAGACAGACAGTGAGTGGCCTTTCAGTGAAGGGAAGTGTTCGTGGACCAGTTCAGCTTTTCAGCCACCATGATAATCAAGCTATTCAGCAAGGGATTGGAAACAGTTTGAGTGCTTGTCTGTGTCTCCTGAACTGGTGGCTGGTGAGTAAAGCGGCTCAACCCACATGCTTCTGTGTGTGCCTCAGGGGTTTTCAGACACAGACCCTGCACCAGCAGGAAGCTGAAGAACCTGTGGCCATCATCTGTTCAGACAGCAGTGGCAAGTGACTGTGAGTTCACAAGCCCTCTCTATTGCCAGCGTGATAATAGAAATTAACAATGCCTGCCTAAAAATACTGTCAGAAATGTTAAATGTGCCACTGTAGATACACAGTGGGTGGGTGTTGTGTGAAATCAATCTTTTGGAGTTTTATATCATTTTATTTTATTCCTTCATCAAATTCATACCTGGAGTGTTGATTTGATTTTTTTTTTTCAAGCATTCTTGTGGCATCCTGTAATATATATTACCACAAATGTTTTCCACAAAGCTCCTCCTTGGAGCTGCAGCCTCCAGCCAACCCTCCACCTCACAGAGCCCCCTTCCCTTCAGCTCCTGCAGACTAGCAGCAGCAATAGGCAAACACCTGGTGGAACTGAAAGTCTGCTGAACTCGTTTTACTATCAACGTTTCAGTCCACCGCTCCTAAGAACGGTTGTTAGAGGCATGATGATAAATGTGATCGAGAGCCGAAGGAGGAGTATTTTAAAGAGACAGAGTCCCAATTTCAAGACATCAAATTGTGAAGTCAAAGTTTTGTTTGATATATACAGAATTTTTGTAATTAAAAACATTTATTGTGTTAGAAAATGACACACAATACAATCTTCAAGTAATTATCTAGTGACAAATTTCATCTTTTTGTGATGTTTTGCAGTTCTCTTCTGATTAATGCTGATATTTGTTGCTCCATTTAGACACACATTAATTAGATTTTGGATGGATTTTGTAATATCATGAAACAGCAAGGACTTAAATGCACTCATCAACATAAGTTAAAGATATAATAATCAGCAGTATAAAAGAGCCCCAGGGGTGGTTTTTGTTTATACATTGTCAGCAGCTCAAGTTTGAAACATCTCACTCAGACTTTGTGAGTTGGGAGACGCTGCAGTCCTTTTTGACCCTGAGCAGGAGGATAAGCGGGCTCTCAAAATGGATGGATGGATGTTTGCTCTTGTTTGTGTCAAGAGTGGAGCTTGACTCAGCAGCTGTACGCTGGGGACCGGGTAGGTTAGAACAGCCGGCTTTCTCCGAGTTCTCAGACATCGCATGACAATTTGACATTTCAGCTCCACTGGACTTAAAACATTTCATTTTATGTTTGTTCTCTCAGGTCTCAGGCCCACACAGCTCCTCCCCCTCAATCTAGAATGAAGACTTTTAAAAGATGTTTTGAACAATTCATAGTATCAGGTAATGTTTGCAGTGCAAAGGAAGAAATCACAAAGACTGCTGCTCACGCAATTACACTGAGCAATCATCACAGCATGACCTGAGACCTGCTAAGAGAGGAATAAATACATATAAATTAAGCTGACATGCTAGTAGCATGAGGGGCATCTCAGTTTATTAAAGCAACAGTTTTTCAAAGAGTATCTGCTTCCATTTGAAAAATAGCAACTTTTTTAGTTTTTTTTTTGTAAAACAACAGACAATGGGATGTTTTTTTAGTTTTTCTGTTTTGTGAAGTTTTATTTCACATAACAAAAAATGAAGCAGCCACCTCAGATTTATGAGTGAGAGAAAAAACTAAGAGTCATTTAGGGGGAAACTCTACTTTGTGGTACTGATCATGTTTTCTGACCCTTTGCTTTTTCTGTATAACAAAAACCATAAATGAGTGGCAGAAATGAACTGTCTTGCATACATATGTGTTTGTGTGGTGCTTGTCGTTGCTTACACACTGAGGACTTGTTAAAAATAAGCAGAGTGGCAGTGAACTCCCCTGGAGGCATTAAAGGGGTGTTATGTAAGACAGTTGTTGCTCTTTTTCCAGTTGTTGGCTGTACTTTGCTTTCCCAAACTCCTGCCTCACGTTTCTTCTGTTTTGACAAAAGTTAAGACACAATCACTGACATGTCACCAGTGTGTTTCTCTTTTGAATCACTGCAGCCTAATAGAATGAATATTGATGATTTTTATTTTTTTATCATATCTTTACAAGCTTCATAAAGTCAAACTTTAGCAACTGGGTAAAATTTTAAACTTCAGCAGAGTCCAAGTCTCCCTGCAACCTTGAACATGTCCAAAGGACAGATGGATGAATACCTTGAAATTATTTATGGAAGTCTGACTGTGAAATAAAAGGAGAAAGATACTTGGTTTTCAAAATGAAAAAATCCCCAAAAAATGTAGCATGCATTTCTATTCTGTCCCCTTTACTTTGATACCTGTAAATGTGATTCAGTGAAATCAACTGTTGTCAGACCTCAACCAATTAGTTACTGATGTCTTTGTATTCTTTTGTGCTGTGATATTTACATAGTACTTTTTTAGGGGAAACTTTGTATTGGATTCAAGTCTGTTTCAGCACAGAAAAGCTTCAATCTAACCCAAAATAACTGTTTTTACTCACATTTGACGAATATCAGATTAAATAAAATTATGGTATACACAGCTTAGATTTAGACTGAGATACTATTTAGTGAGTGTGAGTAGAGACTAGTAAAGGAGAAATAATACTCTCTCTCAGTTTACATTTTTCGTTTTCTGGTTAAAATGTTGGAAAGTATTTTTGAAAATGTAAATCATACAAGTACTCCTCCACTCTGACTCCTCACAGTTATTACTTTAGGCTATCAAACAGAGCAGCTGCCCCAGAGTTAGAAAGATTGAGCCACAGTTTCAGACTTTCATTTATATTTCAAATGATTAATTTGAGTTGCCAAAGCAACATAGAGGAATGAGTAATTAACGTTTGAAATTTGGGTGCAATAAATGTTCTAAAATTTAATTTCTCTTTACACCTAAGAACAGTGAATATAGATAAATAAAACCATAAAATATTCTCAATGTTAAAACTTTATATTCTGCTTCTGTTGGCATGACAATGACCAGCAAATGTGAATGAGTGCGAATTTGTGGATCTCAAAGAGATTAAGAATATGCTAATTGTTAGTGTTACGAGAAACGATGGCGATGTAAATGAATGTTTAACGGTTTAATGATTATTTTCAGAGGGACATCTCTCTTTGTCCTTATAGTTCAGTCAGTGAAAGAAATGAAGGGAAGGAAACCTGGTAATAAACGACTGAAAAAACTAGATGACTTTTCATTTTAACTGCAAGCTTATATGTCTCTCAAAAAGGAAGCATAAAGACGAAAAAGTAACTTCCCCTTCACACTTATGCTTTCCAATCCGCTTAGCTTTCACGAATGTGACAAGTCCAGATTGAGTGAGAAAGAGACACACTGGCAGAAAGAGCATAATAGCACGGAGATTGCTTTCTCATTTAATTTATCAAATGTAGGCTGGAATCAGCCAACCTTGGCACTGACAAGCTTACTGTCTCAGTCATTCTGCGTCTCAAGTGTCTTGTTTCAGTTAGAGCAGCAGGAACACAGCAAAATATTTTCTCATGCAACCTCACAGTTAGAGAAATTCTGCAACTAACCCGGATGCGTTCAATGCAATGTGGCAAATGTAGGCATAGTGTTGAATTTATTCCATCAGTTCCAGGTGATACAAAACAAATCTGACTTTTCTGCGAGGTTACTTCACGGTAACTTTTTATTTTTCCAGTGGTTCGCGTTTCAGAAAGACAGTTCACCAGTAATATTGTGAAAACATAATCTTACCCACTGAAGGGTAGGTCTTTTAAAAAAATAAAAAATAGGGGAAACAATACTTATAATAAGAAAAACCGTCAACCTAATTATGTCGGAGAGTGGAAGGGATGTTATGTGTGCACAATAAGACTCTTTTCTCTTTGTGCTGATGAGTGTCTGGATTCTCTGGCTTTTTATAATGAGGATCTGGAAGATAAAAATCTCAGCTGAGGTGGCGGCTAATCCAAAACAGACACTGATTACAGTACTAATGTAGAATTTGTTGACCTTAAAAAAAAAATGCGACATTTCTGAGTGATTCTAAAAACGGACAGAAAAACAGAATAAACTGAACAATTTAAATTACTTTGTCAACATATTTTTCCTGAAAGCTGTGCAATATTAAGCGAGGCTTTTTGTTGCTTATTGTTATCAATAATATTTGCCCTTTTGATTTTTTCATTTAGTCAGCTCCTGCCTAAATGTTTCCCACTTGTGTTCAATATCTTGATTACGCTGCACATTTAGCTCCAGTTGAAAAATTATATTTTCATTCATTGCACAAAACGACAACGTCGCAACGACTAAAAGACAATTTGGAATAACTCTTTTCCAGTGAGTTTCATTTAAATTCAATTTATTGAGTTAAATAGGAACAACCCGTGTATTTTACCTTCCCTATCCCAATCCTGGGGAAAGAGACGAATTCCCCACCACCAAGTCAGGTATGGTTTTGTGCAAAATGTGAATGTCAACAAGAAAATCCCCCAAAACACAGCTGTTAAAGGAGTTTTCATGCAGAGAGTCAAAACTGACCACAAATCCGCCAAGAGAGGAAGAAGTTATTACTCTAAAAGCAAAATAAAAAACTAAATTGTTATGTTTGCCCAAATGCATATTGGAAACCTTTATAAATTGTTCCCTTGTGTGTCGTCTCCCAAAGCTATGTAATATACTCATAAGTAAAAAGTGCCAAAATTAAGACATTTCTTGTCCTAAAGAGCATCTATTGAAGCTTGAATAGATCAACAATGTTGCTCTGATTGGATTTACACAACAGGCGAAATAAATCCTTCAACTTTAATCTTCATTCAAATCAAATCTGGTCATTTTCTGTTCTACAAGTTCTGAATGATTTTTGGTGGGTGGGGAGCACTGGCTACAAAATCCTGCTCTTTACACAGTATTATGTAATGTCACACACACACAAAAAGGATAAATCTGCAAACAACAACATTATTACCCCTGAGGATTAGAAAATATCTATGACATCACAGTGGTTTCATTCTTTATCACAAGATCTATCTGGTCATCCTAAAACTGTTGTAACTTGCAATCAAATATCACATTTCTTCTTCAAATGAACACATCTATGACTATGTGTCTCACCTGCTATTAAAAAGGAAAACTTAAAAAAAGACTGATAAAGTTATAAATTCCAACGGGGGATTATCCACAGAGAGGCTCATATGTTGCGTGGGAGAGTTTAAGAATTTAACCAACATCTTTTCCATCACAACTCACATGCAATCCTGTTCAAAAACATAACTCACTGAACTGACCCCAGCTAAATGCTAAATGGGTTATAAGGATCACACATGTCTACATTTGCAATGAGGAAGTAAACTCACAAGTCTTGAAAAAACACAATAAAAATAAGAGTCCTGACCAGGTCACATAAATTAAATAAGCGAAAACACAAATAAATACAAATATTATCTCTAATTCCATCCATCTGTTGTTTTCATCCACTAATTTATGAATTGGTAATTTTGGTGATGTGAGGAAAGGTGTTCTAACAATAGGCATTCATGATTTTGGATGGTTGTAGGCACAATGATACCCCGATTCTCCACTTCCTCCCTTTTCCCAAACCTATCTCAGATTAGATTTTTTTTTTTATGCCCGAAGAAGTACTACCACATAAATCCAAAGTGAAAGTGTTTTCAAAAAGTAAAAGTGATGTAATCCTACTTCCTTAACACCAAGACTTATTGCTGAAATAGTCTTGCATAATGATGCAATCATGCAGCTTTCTTGTCCTCAATAGGAGGCAGGAGAGGCTGCAAGGCAAACAGGAACACTTGAGAGTGATATTTGCCCCAAAGTGGAACAAATATTATGAGAACTACTTCAGGAAGTAACAGCCAGTGATAATAGTTTGGTCGTGAAACGTATGAAACCTCATACTTATACTACTTTGGATTTTTCAATCGTCAGAAAAATGAAAGTTTGAAATTGCTGCCTATCATCACAGGGAAAAAAAAAACAAATGAAGCAAAACAGAATGGGAGGAACCTGCCAGAATGGCAAACAGCTCATTGTCATTCACACAGTTCAGTGGTATAATCTGTTTAAAAAAGTTCATTTAAATCCAGAGTTTATCAGTCAGGACAACAGATGAAAATGTGGAGGCATGAGACAGAGACCCCCTACAGCATCATTTAGTTGGAGGTTTCATTTGACTGCTGTCTTATTCATTATGTCCATTCATCCATGCACTCCTCACACTCCAGCTGACAAGAGGGCTGAATAATGTCGATCTGAATTGCTGTTTTGGGTATCTATTGTAAAATGAGTCATTCTTTTCTGCCTCTACGATACATGTGTATAACTGTTAGTCTCAGCTTACAATTTGACATGTTGTGGTTTCAGTGGTTATTTTGTGCTTTTGATTTATTGTTCTTTTGAGGCTAATCTATATTCTTTTGTTTTCCCAATAAAGCATTTCAAATTACTGTCTGCAGTATATAAAAAGCTCACATTGCCAATTTTAGGAAAACTATATAAATGTTTTTTTTATGAATGACAACAGCAACACTGAAACAAATTAGATTCAGTAAGAAGTTATGCTGTATGAGAGTGTTTTGGATCTTTGGCAAAAAAAAAAAAAAAAAAATGTGGGTTTGATTTATAATCATTTACTTCCTCAAATTTTTAAAAGCTAAGTCTTAGAATCTTTTTTTGTTATTATTTAAAAGGCAGATATAACAGTTTAGCATGAAATGAGCAATATAGCTGACAACATTTGTGATTCGTTTATCACCAACATCACTTGTAAAAAAAATCATAATAAAAAGTGGATAATACTTGGACATGCAGCGAGATACGATACAGTCCACACGTGGGAAAACATTCCACATGTGATCACACAGTACAACATTTGAAACAACTACAGAAAAATCTGAAAATCTTAAACGTAAAAACGAAAAGTTGGAAATAAAAAAAAAAAATAGTTGCATGTAGAAAGAGTGTGGGAATTATAGTCGGAAGGTTTTATCACGTGTTTCACATATTGAAATGTACCCATCTGTGAAATGTTTTGCATGTTACATGTACTTTAATTTATGGTTTTAGTTGTCGTCATATGTAGAACTTGAGGCCACATTTTTTCAAACTTGACTCCAAATATAAATAGTTGAAAAAACTTGCCAATTTCATGCATCTTTCTATTCTTACAGCACAAAGCATGTCCAAAGCACCATGTAGCACCGCAGCTTTCATAGGGCAGTCAACTTGAAATTGTCCCAATAAATAGATGTTTAATTTCAACAGTAATGACAAAGGTTTTTGCACAAATGCCTGTACATCAAAACTTCCAGTACCTGAACAAGACCAAAAGATCATAGGGATGATACATTAAGATGATCTTAAAAAGTCCATATCATCAGTATTAAATTGGTTAGAAGTTTCTCCATCATCACTTCAATGCAAACTAAAAATAATAATCTAACTGCTGTTGGATCCAGTTCAAAACATCTTTACCACACAGACATCTTTCATTACAATGTTATGACCGCTTTAAAATAAACATTTTTTAATACTTTTGGACATTCTAATTCAGTAAACATCTATATTACCTTCTTCAGAAACAGTAAATACAGGCAGATTCATTTTCATTCTATTTTAAAACAACTACAGTCTCAGAAATGTAATTGTTTATTGAGGAAATATATTTTTATGCACCTACTTAGAGCTCTAAATAGAGGCATATTTAGGGCAGTGACATAATTGTTATTTCTAATAAAAATGTGCTGTTAGTCATTAAAATGGTCATGAAACAGGCATTCTTCTTCCATGACTTATTCACGTCACAACATCAGAAGGAAACGCAAACTCCTCTTTGTAGCAGGCTAGAGTCCTATGATGCGCTCAGAGTACTTTGCACAGGTTCTGAAAGTTCCTCCAAACAGTAGCATCCAAACTACTCAGACTATTTGTCAAACCTTTCCTCCTTCAATATTGGAATATTACTGGAAGCCTCAAAACCTTGTAAGGTTGCCAATGGATAGAAAATGGTCGCCTTCAGAGTCTTCTAAATCAAATTGTTGTAACTAGAAGGGAAAGTTCCTCTTCTGTAACTCCAAAGTAAACCAAAGGCAGCATGAAGTAATTTTAAAAATCTATTACATCTGAAGTATTATCTTCTCTCCCTTTCTTATGCTGGACTCATCCTGCAAGAACCATGAATGTTTTAACAGCTGAATCACTCCCAAAGACAGAATGAGGGTGATTAAAGGTCATAACTGGTGGACATAAATAGCATTTCTTAGTGAGATGTTCAGTGCAGCTGTACAATTCATTAGCCATCAACTATTCATACCTAATGATCATAGCTGCAACAGATACATTGGCTCCAAGAGCTGATTTGACAAATCAAACTCTGACCTCCATTAGTTTCCACTCCTAACAGGATGTTGGAGCGAAATACTGGAGCTCTGTTTCAGTGCAGGATTGTTCTGTTTTACCTTTGTTAAAAACAACTAATCCTCTTTGTAACTACCAGGGCTTCAGCTTTTTATTCAGCAACTGGGCGATGGACAAGGTCACAAGGCCTATCTGTTCTGGATTCTGCACAGAAACGTCACTTGATACATTGCACCTTCCAAAATAAGGCAATCACATACCAATGCATTTTGTCTTAAGTTTTACCTTGATGTTTTCAAATAGCAGTGTTTCTGTTCTGTAACTATGACAATTACCCACTTTTATCAGCTGATGAGTATTTATAGTGAAATACGTATAATACCTACCGCTGCACTAACTGACCTCGCCACAAACAGTGCAGTGCACAGATAAAAGGGAGGGGTCAACGTTGTTTGAAGGCAGTCGCGGCCACATGTAACAGCAGAAATCTGTATTTGCATTCGAAACACAGTGGATAATCAGTGAGTTGTAATATCAAAGCAAAGCAAACCCCTTGATCCATTTTGTGGCGTTCATCATGAAAATCCCGCAACATTAATATAAATGAATGTAAATGAGCATCACTGGCTTTGTTAATCTGTAGACATTTACTTGTTCTAAAAAGTTTGCATGTGAAATAATCCCAATTTGCTACGCGAGAAGAGAATGTTTGAGAATTACAAATTACAAGGAAACAGTCACTAGTTACAGCACATATTTAAAGAGCCTGTTCCTTTTGTGAGCATAAAAGATTCAGATGTCATGATAGTCAAGGGTCAAAACCTGTAGGGTGAATTTATTTATCAAGAGTCATTCGATCGGCATTAACAGATTGACGGAAACAGCAATCAGCAGCGAAGGTTAAAATGGTGACACATATGAACTTTAGTGCAAGGTCAATTCACCTTCATGACCTTCATGACTTAATGGATGTTGACTGGATTACAGCATCTTACAGCATTTTACTAATTATTAAAAAATAAATACTGAACGGTATTTATTAATAAAGTGTATTTAAGTGTATATTTTACATTTGTTTTTCACCAAGTGAACGATATAAACTAATTTATATCTCACACTTCAAAGCACACATTTCAAGAAGAGTCGTCCGTATTTTTGTCCTCAATATTTTTTAAAATTTCCTACTCACATTTTGTACTTCAATTATCATTTTTACTGGAAAAGCTCCTTCTCTGATTTTCACTTGAAAACAAAACAGGAAAACCACATAAGCAAAGAAATTATTTATTGCTTTCAGCTTAACTTTGGTATTTTGGTATTTATAATCACACATATTAATATTGTTGGTAACCCTTTATTTGAAGGGGTGTGCATACGACTGACATGACACTGTCATAAACATGACATAACATATGTTATGAATATGATTATGAATGTTTATGACTGCTATAATGAAGTTTCATCCGGTAAATAATGACACTTCTAATGCAAAGTTGACGCTTTCAATGGTCTTTTCATGCTAATTTTAATGGAACTTTGCATTAAAAATTGTAATTACTTATCAAATAATGCAAAGTTTACATTTTTGCAACTTTTTGTGCAACTTTGCATCAAAAATATCATTATTTACCGAATGACACTTAATGTCAACCGTCATAAACTTTCATAAAGGCTGTTCATGACAGGTGTTATGTAATGCTTGTCTTATCCACACCCTTCCAAATAAAGTGCTACCATATAGTTTCTTTTTATCATATAAATCAGAATGTGAAAATCCTCCAGGTTAGGTATTTATTTAATTAGACACCAGCCAGAGTCAGTTCACCTCCTGGCATGGATAAAGAAACAGAATGCTTAAACTCAGCCTGTTCCTGGCCGTCCCTTAATTAAAAAGAAAGGGCTCTTAGAGTTCAGAGATCAGATTACTGATGGGTGTTGAGATGAAGGAAAACACCTTATCTAAACCTGCCTGATTAATTAACGTTGCCCTTAGTATACATGGGAACGACTTTGTGCTTCTTCTTTTTATTAGCCACACCATATGCAGAGCAGCAATTACACTCTTCCCCAAGACAGCAGTGAAAGTCAAACTGTTGGCCATTTTGCAATTTTTCATCCAGAACAAAACAGCACAGCAAAAATGATCCAACTCCAACAATATTTAATCATCAACCGTAGTTTACAACTGGCTTTGTTAGAGAAATCACATTAGATTAACTTATGTGGTGGTTCCTAATAAAGGGACCATGAATAGCTTTGTTTTGTTGTTTTACCCTAAGATGACATTGAGTTTTAAGATTCCTTAAATATCATTCAAGTTTGCAACATTATTTAATATTAAGGTCAATTTAATTATGATTAATAATGTTCTTATCTCTTATGGAGGTATTACTGACCAAGCAAAGCAGGCCAAGTGAAATCATATAAATAAGGATTACAGTGCATTAGGCTGGGTTTGTTACCATATTTTGTAATAAAAGTAATCTTATTATCTTATTATATGGTACATTTAACAAAAACAGCTGATGGATTCCTTAAGGCAAGGAATGGCAGAGACTGAAAGGAAAAACATGTTTGTTGGAGTGTAAGCTGGTACAAAGTCTCAACAACTCTGGATCATTTGACATAATTTGCATGCTCTATTAGTTTTTCTCATTACCCTCTGCATCTCTTGGGTTCTCTGCTAACAACTTGTCCTCCCAACAGCAGAGTTGAACCGTGGCGCCAAATAAAAATAAATCACATTTTCTGTGAAGTATCCACAGGGGCAGGCAAATGGATTGGAGAATATTGGGTTTTCTGCACAAAGAACAGACAGATAGAGGGGAAAACTAATGACACACACACACACACACGCACACGCGCACACGCACACACACACACAAAGTATACATTTTTGTTATGTTTCATTGGAAGCCATACAAGGTGATATGTTGATGGATTGTGTGGATCTATTTTGAGCAAAATTACTTAAATTGTGATGCATAGAGTTGGAACATAGTTTTGTTAGAACATAGTTTTGTAACAATGGTATAAAATTTTAAATGACAATTATTTAACTCATCATTTCACTATTTAGAGAGGCAAAGTGTATATTTTAGAAAGAAATCCTACATATTTAGCATTTTTTGTGGGTTTCATATTGATATTTTGAACTTTTATGACCATTTTTTCTGTGTATGTTTGTCTTTTGTCTGTCAGTCGTTCTATCCATCTTCTTTAATAACCCTGTTGGTGAAAACACACACTTTCAGATTGCAGTGTGACACTGACTGGAGGTCAGACCTATCTCAGGTAAACAAACCTGGTTGGTGACATTGCTGCTCTGTGTTGCCTCTGCGTAAACAAAATGCAGCTGCCAGTTTGAAAAATACCAAAGGATTTAGGATTCCAATTTCTCATTCAATTGAGGAACCAAATTGGTTTGATTATTACTTTGACCTATTGTTGTGTGAAAACAAACCTCAGATCCCTTCTGGGAAGATGACAGCTACTTGCTGAGGATTGTACTTACTATTGAGGCAAAACTGGTGCAGCCTGCAATGTGTAGGTGTTGATGGCGAGTACCAAAGTTGCAATGTCACTGCTCAGACAATGTATGAAAGCAAACGACAGCATCCATTGCAGGTTATTATCTTTCATTAAAAACGATTTTTGGACTGAAAATACATTTACTGACAAACAGGTAAAACATTAATACTAAATATCTATTTCTTTGCACAAATTCAAAGTGAAATAGATTTTTTTTTTTACCTAAAGAACTTGGTAATGCCCTTAATCTATCAAACATTTGGAAAGAATCAAAATCTATAAGAAAGCGTTGTCATTAAGGCATTAAATCCAGCCTCCAGTTTTATTTGAATCCTAAGAATATGAAGCAAATGGGTTCATGAAAAACCCATTTGGGACAAATAGCAGTATAACTATTTGTCCATTTTCAGCAGTACAGCGCTAATTCATCAACTATTAGGAGAAGCAAACCAAAGCAGAGACTTTTAAGTAATAATGACAGTAAAAACAAGTATTATAATGGCTGGGGAAATATGCTGCTAGTAAGAGTTTGATTATAAAAATTGACTTTGGTATGAAGGGGAACTCTGTTTACTGTATAAATAGGTATTTTGGTACAATAATTGGGTTTGTTGGTATTTAGTTAGGAGCTTAATGGGAAATTATTTTTTATTTTTGTGGTGTGTTTGCCTTTTTAACTACCGAGTTTTCTAAAAGTTGTGAGACCATTAACTTTACTTAACAATGTCTGGTTTTCACTTGGCTGAAAGTATTTTTCAGAATAGGAAAATGTCGTTAGGACAACAAAGGTTCAGTATATACAGCCCGAATATGTATTCAAAGGTCACAGAGGCTGTTTTTAACTGATAAAGATAAGCATTCTTAATTGTTTTAATGATAAGCTGTATCTTTAATTATTATTGATTATTAATTCACACTGTCAAATAAATACAGTGTCCCTGAATGATGTGGATTTGTTCTATTACAGCCATGACAGTTTTCACTTTAAATCTGTCTTTAAAGTGACATATCGAATAATTTTCTGGGGTTATGTGGGAAAACATCTGGTTCTCCTTAAGGATTAGTGAGGAATGTTATTCAAGGATTAATGTGAGTTCTACCAACATCTCCGCTATTTCATTCTCTAGCAATTTGTTTGACATATTTGAAGTGGCCAAAACTTTCTGAAGGGAGAGACACTTTTGAAGCTACCCACCTTGACATCATATCAGTGTGCGCTCTTCTCCCAAAGCAAGAAGTGCCATCTATAGGCATAGATTGATCATCTGAACCTTTGAGACTGTTTTGGGAAAGTTCTTCATTTTGTCTTCATCAATACTTGTCCGTATTTTCTTTTTTAATACCTGAGACGAGTCATTTTTGCACAAACTTCTTTCGGACTGCGCTTCCTTATCAATCCATTGGGAATCTCCTGCTGATTTTTCTGGCAAGTACTCCTTACTTTTATCTGCTGTTATACCGATCGTCTGTCTTGGGAAGGGACCCCAAAGACTCATTCCTCCAAATATCCAAGTCTGTCACTCAGAACTTAGTGGCTTTTCCTTTCCTGCCTCAAAGTTAGGCTGGTTCTGACTCCTTCAACAGATAAGTAGCTGGCCCTTTTTGACAGCCTGCTTAATGAGAGCCTGAGACCCAGAGAGAGAGAGAGTGACTGATGTTTCCAATCAGACCTGAGGTCAACTGGATCAGAACAGATGTTGAAAGAGAGAACTTCAACCTCTCTCTTGGAGCAGATAGAAATCTTATAACTTGGCTGATTCCTTCACAAAAGGTTTTTAAAGGTTTGAATAAACCTAGAGCTTAAGCTTTTCAACAACAAGATGGATTGTGTAAGAATCCTCAGCTGTTTGGATTTTTAAAATAGTTTTTTTTTTTATGTTTTGGAGTTATTATTGTTACTGTAGTTTCACCGATACACCAATACGCAGATCGGGAGGCGGTTTGGGGTTACGTGGCTTGCCCAGGGGAACATGGACATGTGGCTGGAAGAAGGTGAAGTCAAATCTACAAACTTTCGATCACAAGATGAACACTCTAAAGCGCCACGGTTACCCCAGTTTGTGTGTGTGGCTTATCTGCTTAGATCAGTGTTTTTTTGTTTTTCTGCACCTGGTTTCCTTCGTGTCTCATTCACAGCTGTTCCAAATCCCCCTGATCAATTTACGTGTTCATATTGTAATGCTTCACTTTAAATTGGGTTCTTGGTAGTCTCTTTGACTGATGTTCCAAAACGTAGAACTACTGAGATTAATGGTGACAAAAAAGTCAAAGTGGCATAAAATTATGTACAAGTTAAAAAAAAAAACTGATCACAAAACTCGTATTAGTTTTTCTCTAAACGTATCAAGTGATTAACTGAAATCATTGTCTGACTTCTTAATTTGCTTCTCAACACTGATGCTGAGAAAACACTGGGTACTTTTCAGTCTTGTCACATAACATAATCTCTGGTTAGTGACATTTTTAATTATTTACCACTAGATGCTTTCTAGCACCCACAGGCTGTGTGAGAAGTATCCTTATGCATCTTTAACTCAGACACTTTGTTTTGTAGAAGAACTCTGAAATACATAATGTATGCTCATATAAATCCAATCCACGACACCAGAAATATTTGAAGGATTTTATGTACATTGGAAACTGACCATCCTCTTTCCTAAGAAATGCAGAGAAAGTTTGAATTGTTAGGATAGTTTTAGTTAGGACAATAACTACACAATAATAGTCAAACTATTAAATATTTAACAAGATGCACTCCTCTGTACTTACTTTAGAGATAGTATTCTCTCCTTGCTCCTTAATCTGACATCTGTTCTTAATTCATAAGTAAATGTTGACATTTTATTCTTTTTTCTCAATTAATTATTTGAATGTTTGACATGTAATGCACCAAAGCTTACATTATTTTTAATATACTCCAATGGCTTCTACTATCATCAGCTCACCTGTAAGTCGTAGTGAAAACAGTAGATTCACTTCAGTGTCTCCGAATGCAAACAAGTCAAGCATCTCTCAAAAGACAATCAAATAATGCAAAAGGATGCATCAGCTTGGACAAAAAGTAACCTCTTTTCATTTACATGTGAGGAGAGAGTCACAATTTTCGCACAACATAAACCCATCTGGAAAAACCGAAAGACTTGAGTTAAAACAGCACATCTGCCTTTGTTGTATAAATAAATACTGCAGGCTAATTTCTGTCCTGCTTCTTGCTCGTAATTAGATTCCTGGAAATTAGGTATCTTTTATGATTTTGGTTATGTAACTATTTCTCCCACTAATTAGCAAAACAGGGGTCTGATTTGTGCATCACGTGGCGTGGAATAATGCACAGTGTTTCGACAGCCTTCATCCACACACACAACACTTTTGTCGCTTAAATGATGCACATGCATGTTTCGGGAGTTGTAAGTTTCGTCTTTGAATGTTGCGCTTTGAAGGCAGATGGAGGTGTGCTTGCGTGCCTCCTTGTGGAGTGAGTGCGTCAGCACCGGAGGAGGCTCCGGAGGGATGGGTCGGCACACAGGAAAGAGGAGCACGCTATAAGAGGAGCATCAGCCGGGAGACGCGTCAAAACATTTAGTCGAGAGAGGAGGGGAGGGGGAGACACGCTGGAGAGCGCTCACAATGAAGACCTGAATTGTCTTTAATGTTTTATTTTATTTTGGGGTTTTTTTTTTTTTTTTTTTTTTCTTGTTGTTTTTTTTTCCTTCAAGCCTATGTCTTGTTTATTACAGAACGGCACCAAACTATTAGGACGCAGAGAGGATTCTGCACCTTTTCTTTAAAGTTCGGTCCGGCGTCGCGCTCCTGGGCGCTTCTGAGTCAAATCCTGGATACGCGCGGGGGGGGAGAGAGAGTGGGAGGGGGGCGCGGAAAGTGTCAGTTTCAGCACCTGAGAGGAGGAAAGCTCCACTCTGTCTGCTCCTTCTGGGAAACCCTGCCCCAAAAACTATTCTGCCGCCTCTGATGTGAACTGCCCCGGTCCGACAAGCCTTCCCCTGCCCGCTTCAGGTGAGGAAGAAGCGCACAGATCCGCTGAGGGAAGGATCGGCGACCGACTGTGTGCTCAATATGTACCAGGGGCATTTACAGGTAAGAAGCCAGACTCTGCATGTTGTCCAGCATGACGGAGCAAACGGGCTCACTTATTCCTCCAGCCCAGTTTATATCTGAGGCATTTTGTTCATGTCGTGGAGGAAAGTTAAGACTTGTGCTTTGTGTTCTTGTTCAGACAGAGCTCAGATTTTAACTACTAATCCCCCCATCAAATCAGTTTGGTCGTGTATTCCGGACTGATAGTTCACAGTGCATGTCTAAAACACGTGCAGGAGCATGAAAAGGGGTAAACAACGCCGTGGCATGTTCGACATTACTTTACAGCCACATCAATTTAGCAAGATCAGTAAGAACACAGATTTTGACGTCATCTGGTCTGACGTCAAAAATTGTAAACAGCACAATGTGTTATGTGTCCAGAGTCCAAAACCGATTTGCAAGAATCGTGACATTAAAAACTGCATTGTCATGCCTCAGCTTCTTAAGTTGAAGTCAAGTCAGTGACTGTAAAGATTTTAAATGATCGGCTGTTTATATGCTGATCGTAATCATAATACAAAACAACACTCTAGTGTTTATTACTAAAAGCCTCCTTCAACTCCAGAAGCCTGATAATTCATAGAGAGACTCCTACTCCTAGACAGCTGATTATGTAATACATGCTTGCTACTGAGACACACCAAAGCCTTATAGTTCATCACACTGATATAAGGGGATTAATTAAAAAATGCTTTTAAATGTGACCATATGTGGCATATTTCTTCATCTGAATTCTATGTTTTCCATGTTTCATTCACGCTTTGAGTGTCACACACTCTGTGTTTCCAATAACATGCATGCAAGTCGTAACGACTCCGCACAATTTTAACATGTCAGAATCCAGTTCAGCCTTTGTGTGAAACAAATTCATCAAAAACAAATGCTAATAAAAAGCGAATTACTCTATTTGTAATTAGAATGAAAACATTCGTCCTGGTGTCACGTTTGACTGCGAGTCAAATGCAGAACTGTGGGCATGCATAAAATATCAAAGCTGTGTGAAGCTTTGAGTTTCCCATCAAATCTATGCTGAATATAATCTAGAAGGAATGAGATTGTACATTTTAAGATAGTTGAGACTCTGGGCGCTGATGAAGTAATTTTTTGTTAGATTAATAATAAATAATATACACACTTGTTTTCTGCAGGTTAGAGAGCATGCATTTAAAAAGAAGGGTTTTCCTTCAATTACAAAAATGTTCATTGCAATATCTACTTTGCATGTATATTATGCATGGAAAAAATAAAACATTAAATGATCGTTACACACAAAAAATATTTATCTGAACTTGTTTCCCTTGTTTATGTGACCTCTGAATGAAAGCTTGTGGCATAAATAATTGAGAAATGTGCCTCTCTATTGCTTGGAATTTTAAATGACGTTCCTACATAGACTACCGGTGCATGACTCAGTTTTTCATAGCTTGAGCTATCAGATTTCCCTCCCAGAAGTTGCAGTGCCTTGGAAGTGCATCTTTGTTGCATAGTTACCAGTTAACAAGATTTGGCTGTTTGGTCATTGCAGCTCGTGATGCTTCAAGATAAGGGCGTCCGGTTTCAATCGGATTCGTTTTATACCGCTCACTCCCTCATTTTTACCACATTCACCTCGTATGCAGTTCTGAATGATATGCATACAACGATCAAGAATTGGATGGATCAATTTATCTTGGCGTGAGCTCAGTCTCATGAAAGAGGCCAAACCTCCATCAAGGTTGGCATGTGTGGATCAATTCCACGTGTGCAGCGTCATAGTTTGGCATGATCGGTGTTGCCTGGCAGAAACACAATGCTGGGCTCTTCTCCTCTGTTTTTTAAGCCATTTTATCTGCTCCAAATGCATCCACATGCCCCTTTTATTGTTGTTTTGTTGTCATGCATGTAGTCATTGTCTGCCTTCTCTAAGGGAGAAAATTAGTTACTGTGTCTGGTGTTGGCATAGAGTCGTACACTTAAAGATAAGCAGTCCAAAGGTGTGGATGTCATTCAGCCTCGTTTCTCTTTGTGTGAGCCTGGAACTGGATATTCTGTGAGGCAAGCTGACTCAGCACAGCTGTTCTACTGTCAAACAAAACAGACATATCATTGTTAGTTTGGTTGCGTGGTTTGTTTTGATGCTATTCAGGAAAAAAAACAACAAAAAACGGAAAAACCTTAAGACTTTATTTCTTCTTCTTATACATCTGCCACAGCAGCTTTTCTGTGGAGGCATCCATGTTTACTGTGGATCCAATTAAGGTTGCACTGGTAGTGTTTATGTAATAGACACCCTGCCTTAATAGGAGTGATACTCTGGTGCCTTCAGATATTTGGACTGTTAAGCACAACATTATTACATAATTTGATTATCATATTCAAACTGCTGCAGGGAAGATCTTGGATGGATACAACTGCTGATAAGAAGTAGATCAAGTCTCTTAAGGTCTCAGTCATTTGCATTACTATTTCATTATGCTGCTGATTTATTTTTGCAGTTTGATCTGCCAGGTCAAACACTGTTCATATATTTTCCTCCAGTCAATTATAGTTGAACAGAACTTGTTTATTTTTTTAACAGTATTTTCTGTATGGCTGTTTATTTCTGTGCTAGAGAGAGGCAATCTGGCGCGTTAATGGCTTTCTGTGTCTGTAGGGGGTTCTGTTATATTAGAATGCATTTAATGTGAGCAATCAGATTTGGAAAATGTTACGGTCCTAAATGTAAAAAATATAAATAAAAAGCACTGAGCGAGCAGGATCTCATAACGGTTTATGAAAATATGTTTCTGGCCATTCTGCTGCATGGTTTCATAAATTATTGGTTCATAACTTGCTACCAACCTTGTATTTCTGTGTACAGAAAGTTTCTCACAGACTTGGTATTGTGATGAGGTAGTTCTGGAAGTCTCTTTGATTTACTGAACTTTTATTTTTTTGAGACATTTTAAAGGACTCGACTAATTCTGGAGTCTTTATAATGAGTTATGTAAGTTAGATTCATGTTTGGAAAGAAAACTCCATTGAAAGAACATCTTTGCTTGTTGGTGATAAGTTTTGTTTTTGAAACCAGAAGTTCATATCTAATAATTTTGTTACTTAGTTGTGGTGGAGTCGTAACATTTAGATGAATAAATACTGGGTGATTTCAAATACAGACATTCAGCAGCACAGACTGAATAGAAGGTTTTGTTTGCCTATTTTTCCACCAAAAGATAAACACTAAATATCTATCCATCGAATTAAAGTCTAGAATCTGTGAAAGCTTAAAGATTTAAAGGGCTAGTGTTGCATTTATTTTAGAAACACACTCTGTGCACAAAACACCGGCGTTAGCTGAGGAATGAAAACTGAACTGTAACTGCAGAAAACCATGACCTTTACGGCATATTTTAAATTGAACTTGATAGAGTGGTAATGGTAATAGAGTTACTGTGGTGAGGAGAAGTTGAAAGGTTAATTGAAATAGAGCCATGCAGAGTGAAGCCGATCCTATGGGAGCCAGATTAAAAACCTACATGCAGCTGGAAGCAAATAAGCCACAATTCATCCTTGAGGTTCTTTGAATGTTCTCTCAGCTTTGTGTAATAATACCTTAAAATAAACAACTCTGAACTTCCCAGTGCTGTTATTTACATGATGAGTTTAAGCAGACCACAGCTGTCGCTGGTGTGCCATAACCTGCACTCGATTACCTGGTAAACAAAATATGTGAGCAGAGGAACTTTGAGGACCAACCTTTGTGTTTTAATCCAGGAATATTTATTCTTAAAGTTGAAAGAGTGGCGCTGGCAGTATTTTAAGGTCTGTGTCCATTACCGCACACTGACTCAGTCGGTGTGCACACATGCATTTGTCTTTGTTGGGGGACTTGTTATTGATTACATATGCCTTTCCCTTTATATTAAGCTTGACTATATCACCTTCTTTGCTTTAATTGTAGCAATAAAAGCTGAGTCTTAATGTCTTATTGATCTGAGGTCCTCCTATGTTGTTGTTTGTGTGTACAGGAGTTGTTTGAAGGCATAGAGGGAGCATTTACACAGCAGAAACAATCAGCTGCAGCTTAATGAAGTCACTTCTGTCTCTTAATTACATGAGAACATTTTACTGTCTGGTTATTTAAACAAAATCAGGGTTTTACCAAAAAGAAACACCAGCCTTGTAGTAATTTTAAGGCGTCTGACATGAGAAATATAGAGTTATTGGTAAAACCTTCACATTTGCTCTGCTTGTAAATAATAGCAGCATAATTGAGAGTTTGGCCACATTAAAACACAGCTTGTGTGAGCAAACAGACAAGGGCAAAATGAAACACATGGAAAACAGATGTATTATATAGTCATGAACTTCTTCAACATGCATCAGAAGTTAATGCAAACATGACGGCTGTGAAAAGCTTATGAAAGATTGTTGTCATTAATTTGCTGCACAGCTACAAATTATTTGAGACTGGAGCTCCAGTCTTCTCCAACCTGAGGTTGTTTAGATGGGTAAGATACTAACACTATCTTACAATCCCTTTTTAATTAATAATTAGCAAATCCAGCATGGTGTCTGTGTATGAGGGCAATATGTTACAGAAAATGTAGTGTGATAGACTCTTTGCCGTGTAAAACTAATCCCCCACTGAGATCTCGTTTTCACACTAACATCCAAAGAAGTGATGGGATTAAAAGGATAGGATCAGACCTCCTGGTGCATCCTGGTGCCACGTATTAAATGAAGCACTCTTCTCAGTGCAACATTATCACTTCTAATACAACTTGGAAACCGTTAATAAAACACTATTGTTCAGAAAACACTATGATCACTCAACTGAACGTCAAGGAATTGATTTGGTCTAAACTGAGACACGAAGACAAAGCCAGTGTTTTAAAAGTGATCTAATTAATGTGGAGGACAACAATTCACTGCTTAGCACGTCACCGTCTCTGCTGGAGAATTTCCTCTGGGTACGTTTCTGCTTTACACCCGTTGCCACCGCTGCCCTGCGAGCCCCCATGTGGAGAGTCCCCCTGAGCTACTGTATAAGAGTCACATTTTCTTCCTCTTACAAAAGTAGGACAAGCTCCAGCATCTTTGTCACCGGGAGCAGAGGGCCGTGCCGAAGAAGGAGCTGTTCATCCATCTCTCCTGCCCAACCCATTCATAACAGCCATTCTCCAACCGGGAATGAATTTGCTCCAGAAACGAGGCGTCTGAGGGCGTGAGAGTAGAAAGCATGGAGTCGCTTCTCAAGGGAGACATAAGCTCTCATGGATGAGAGGTGGTCATAAACAAATATGCCCTTCACTGGTGCCAGATGTAAGCAAAACAGTTCTCCTCTGAGGGGCTGACTTATTGTAACCTCAGTAATTACCTACCATCAACTTTTAATGCAGATTTAACCTCTTGGATTATTTTCTTTGTCAATAATCACTGTCCCTCGTGGAGTAACAGAAATCGCTTTATTGTTTTATGTGGTATTTTTTTGAAAATATTCCAAAACTTTGAAAATAAAGTTAGCTTTGTGCTATTATATCATGTTGCTTTTCGATGATTATGCAAAAGCAACATCTCATATCAGTCAGTGTCAGAAAAAATGGAAGATACTCACAACTATTCTATTATTTATCACCTTAACTGAATGTCTGTTTTTGTTTCTGGGTAATTTACTCATAATGAATTTTAGGACGGGGCGTAAAATTAATTTGTATTTTCACATTGCCAAAGAATTTAATTATTTGTTCCCTTGTCAAACAGATATAAAATGAGCAAAAGCTGATCAGTCATTTCAACTCAACTTAGTTCTGATTGGGCTGCCAACTCATCTTGGAAAACTGCACAAAAGCTGACCATGCAGACTGACTACTGCTAGTAGAGGTAACACAATAAAATTATTATTTTCTTTGGAGTGAAAGAAAACATTGTTGCATTGAAGCATGGTTTAATTCCACTGAGATCCATGCTTTCACAACTTCATTGAAAATGGAACAAAATCTGGAAACCTTCAAAAATTTATATTTCTAATTAGATAAGCCAGACAAAATACTCCCTTTTATTTACACACCTTCTTATACTTACCTGTGACAGTCAAAGCTGAAGTTTTGGGGTTGTGGCAAAGTAATCTAAATTACTTAATTACCAGCTACAGGTCGCTCATCAGAGATGGGGACGATTCTTCAGACTTTTTTTTTTATCTGTTTTTACATTAATTTTGCTTGCAGAGAGTCAATATTCAAATGACCATGCCTTTTATTTTTATTTCCAGGTTTGACATCATTAGAAAACTTACAAAACAAGAAAACACACTTTTCTTGTTTTGTCACAAACATAAAACCAATTTGACTTTGTACGCTTACCTGCAGAGTTGTCTTATTTTTAAATTATTAGCAATGTGGAACTCATTCATTTTATTTTACGAATTTAAAATTTTGAAAACAGCAAAGTACAGCTAAAATTTCTCTCATTATTGATAACATTTAATGAAAAAAAAAAAAAAAAAACTACACATGGATACTGTAGTTTTGGCCCCCTGCTGTCACAGAGACCCTAGATTGGTTATACTTTCAGGCCTGCTCTTCTTTTTGTTTGTTTCTGAATGAAGGATTAATTTTCTTGACTTTGACCCCAGCTGTTATCCTGACTGTGATTAAATAAACATTTTGCTTTGAATGACTTACAGGCTAAAGTAAAATCAAATCTGTATTCAGGGACAGCTTTACCCATCAAGCTGCAGGCCAATATTAGTGTTTGTTTAATGGTTAAACGAAGAGATGAAATTCAACTTTTATCTGCATCATACATTATTTTTTATTTCAATTTAAATGTGTTTTGTAGCTCCTGTGGGATTTTTATCTTCTTCCTTTGCAAACTCCCAACTTTTTGATGAGAACATAAAGAGGCGAGTATCACTTTCAGCATAAGCAGAAGCTCCTCCGCCCCAAGCCAGTGATTATGTCAGATAATTGCATAGGACAAAAACTATGGTTTGCATAATATTTCAGAAATTAGCATGCACTCATTAACAGCCTTCTCAGCAGTAGTCATAGTTTCAAGTCCTTGCTAGAGCATAAACCAAACACCACCCTGCTTTTGAGAAAATATATGAAAACATAAAGGAAAGGTGGCTAATTTACTTCAGATTAATTTATAAAACTGCTACATGGTCACTTATTTGTGTGAGGCTGTAGTGAAAACAGGAACCTTTGATGTTATTTCTACACAGTTAATTAAAGCAGGGTTTAATAATGAATAGATTTGCATCACCGTCCTCATCCACGTCGTCTGTTAGGTGAAGCTGGAAAGCAAAGGAGCTCATAGAGATGAAATTGTAACACTTTTCCTTCACTTGCTCAAGTCTAAATCAAGCAGCTCAGAGGGAGAATAGGCTTTTCTATAAATACATTTCCTACAGTTAAATTCCCAAGCAGAGGTTAAAAGCTGGGCTTTCAGAGCAGAGCATAAACGAGAGATGTATCTTTGTTCGAAGGTACACCAGCTTAAAGGTTTGATGGCAGGAAAGCTTTTAAGCCATACAGAGGAGAAGGAGCAGTTCCCACAATCTGACTCTGAAAATGTGCTACACCTTATGTTTATTGAGGTTTTAAGACAACGTATGAGTCGGTTTTCCCAAATATACAGGTATACCTGCATGTAGCTGTGGGTTTGCACTCACACGTCTGGAGCTTCAGTGTGCCAGAGAGGAGGTCAAAAGGCCCAATGGCTTTCTTCTTGCTAGCAGAGCAAATAATTAAATGTGCTTAAGTTACTGGGTGAGAAAAGAAAAAAAAAAATCTTTCCCCACAATTTTTTTGCAAGTTCAATTTTTTCAAGTGTGTTGTCACTTTTTAACTGCATTTCTCACAAAGTTTGGTCCAGCTTCAGGCTGCAGAGGGGAACAAGTTGACAAGCACTAATAATCACACAACGATGAGACACTTTGGAGAGCTTAGGGGCTCAACAGCTGGGGCTAAAGAAATCAGGAGCATCCTGCAAAACTATGTAACCAAGCAAAGACTGTCAGGAATCTGTTTTGAAATTGGTATCTATATCTATCTATAGCAGACAGTGGGGGACAAACAAGACTGTCTCAGGGAGAGAATAGATTATATCCGCTGACACAACTTCTGATTAGTCCACTGCCTGAGTAAAGAATTAAATACTGGGTGTACTATATCACAGAGATAAAAATACACGGCCTCAATCTGTTCCTCTGCCCCTTGTCAGGCAGCCGCTCCATCACTTTGCTTTAAAGAAACGTCATAAAGCAACTGTCACCTCATTTCACTCTCCAGTCCAATTTCACCTGCAGCTGGACCTCTTGTCTCTCTGTCCTCTGTTCTTATGACGCTAACAAACTTTGCAGTTTCTGTCAGAGACCTGTTGTGTCTTTGGAAGTGGACGAACCTCTCCGATAGGTGATGTTTGGAGGAGGGTTCAGGGTACTGACTTCATTGTGTGGTAGCTTGCTTAATATTGACATTACTACAACGTCACTTTCACCTGCTGCTGCTGGTCTGCTGCTGAGTTTCTCTGCAGGTTAGCCAAAGAAACTGAGATGTTAGGATCTTCTAACTTGGACTCAGCAGCAATTTGAATTAGTTCTTGATGTATTGCATCACAGGAAGCAAAGACATAGCAAAAATATATTTTTTCTGTATGATTTTGATATTTAATCACTTCTCAAACTACTCGATTGAGACCTTTGAAATAGGTTGAAAAATATTTGATAAATATTCATGGAGCCTTTTCTAAGGAGAAAAATTGGAGAATTTATAGTACAGAGCAGAAAAAAGGAAGAAGGACAAATAAGACGAAAAAGAATGAATAAGACAGAATCATGTCTTTAAAAGGTACATTTGTATGATTTGTTTTTATTAGTATACTGTGTGTGGGGCCACATCAGATATTATCTTGTCATCAGACCAGGCAGAGCTGTAGCTGGTCTGTCTAAATCCACTGCTTTAGAGAAAAACTTAAAAAAAAGAAAAATCTGTACCTTTTTAAAATTTGTAATGTTTTGACTTGAAACATTATGTATCTCTTTTTATTTGCTCTATCATTCGTCAAAAATGTTTGTAGCTAATTGTGAACTACAAATGCTATTAAATTCATAACACCATCATAGAGCTGAATCCAAATGCAAGTAAAAGAAAAAGTAGTAGTTGCTCTTTCTCTCTGTTCCAGTTACTGAAGGCCTGAAAACCGATAACCTGGAACAACACAATACATCCTTCAGACATTCAACAACTTCAACCCAAGGCCTCCTGCTCTGAGCAGGACTGTCATGACAGAAGCTATCATTTCATGGCTTTAGGCACAAGAGAAAACAAAAACAAAATAATACAACTCTTTGAACAGAATGTCGTCTAGCAACGATTTGAGGTTCTTGTTTAGATCTGAAATTAACTTGCAGGACTTAGAAATTTAGGATTGAAGTTTAGAGAAGTGGGAGGTAGAGAAGAGAGAAAGCTAAAGTGAAAAAAACTCAGCCTTAGACAAAGTCTCTCTGAGTCCCAGGGTTGAATTATTTTCATTTTTATTATTTTTTCAAAAAGACCATTTGTGTAAAAACCTGTTCTGTGATGATTTATTAAGCTCAACGACATATCCACACCAACCTGGTGATATTATGTCTTTCTTATATCGATGATAATTGGCTAAACATCCATCTGGCATATTTTGTATTAGAAAACACTTTTTTGTTAAAGAAACAATACATTATGTGATCACACTGAAATATTTTGAGAGGTGTTGCAGACGCTGCAGCACCTCTCAGGCCTCATCCACAGATGTTGATTCCTTCCAGACTTACAAAGCTCTCTTTGTTTCAGAAAGGTTTCTTAAAATTCCTTCATTTCCTATAAAAACTTACGGAAACTACAATAATGATTTATCTTTGTTTCAGACTCTCAAGAGTTGTATATTTTCCGCTCTAACATATAATGATATCTGGCCTCTAACTTTTAAAATTATGATCAACACACACTTTTAGAGCAGCTCCTCATAAAAAAGTGACAGGTATCTCACACACACAGCAGCAGCAGAAGCACCAACTAGACGTGTCTGGATTGATGACTGGGTGGAAATAAACCACCAGTGGGGATAACGAAGCACACTCCACTTCTATTTACCCACCTCTATTTTGGCCTGATGAAAATTTCCCTCCATTTTTTTCTGTTTACATGTGAATATTACTGGGTCAGACTGCACATCAAAACCACAGAAACGCAAAATAAGCAACTGAGTATGACTTGGTCGACGAGATTCATTTGAGAGTTTAGAGAAAATGTTTATCCTGTTTCCAGTTAATGGATAAGTAAGCTCTTGAGATAAATGTTGTATGCCTGTGGTACTTAAAGCAGACCAGCAGTCAGAGCTGTTTTTTCTCAAGCTGTGCTGTGCTGGTTTCGTTTCCGATGGAAGAAGAGAGAAATTAATTTCACAAAGTCACTGAAAGGTGCCTAAAATGTACACAGCTTCCAAAAATGTCCTTTAACATCTTCCACAGAAAATATTTTAAGACTGTTTTGTTCTTATCGTCGCCATCAAAGTTATTGTTTATTCCTACTGCCGAGGATTGACACATTTTTCCTCTGTCTAGCTTCATTTAAATTCACAGAAAGTTGTTGCGTAGCCTTCTGTAACCTTTCTGCTTTCAGGATTTTTCCTCATCCGAACTCAGGAATACTTTCATGTCAATTAAAGCGTATCCTTCAGCTATCGTTTGCAGACAGGCTGCCAAAGGAAAGGTCAGTGCAAGACTTAATGATAGAGAGAAAAATAAACCAAGATAAAAAGATGATAAAGTACTGACAAAATACCAGAGTGTCAGATGTGATTTACTGGCTGCTGTTTTTATTATTCTCATATTTTTGCTTAAATACCTTTAAGGATTTTTGCTGGAAGTGAACATTTTTAGGGTTTTTTTACATGAATCATTGCAAGAAAGTTTTACTAATCCAAAACTTTTATTGAATAAAACTTAAGTTTTATCTTATATCATGCCTTGGCAAAAGACAGAAGTGTTCTGTAATATATTTATTGCAAAATTATGAAAAAAGTTGCCTCAACAAATTCAATAAAAACAGTACAAACGTGATTCATTTCAATTAAAGGGCACACACCAAATGTCCTAGCTTTTATCTTTTTTTATTTTCAAGATAAAAAAATAAAATAAACAATATTAAAAAAAATCTAACAAAGAAGTGGCAACAATTTACATAGAAGTTACTATAAGCAAATTTCTATTATTATAATTCTTCTTTTAAAAATTAACAAAACTACTATTATATTCTAAATGCCACACTTATATATATTTACATACTTCCAGAATAGGAATAATTACAAATTCCCACTAGCAAATCTATTAAAGTATTATCAAGGAATTATATAATCTTTTTAGATTATTATGTTGGTGTAAATCTGCCTGCAGTGAGAGGACAGGTTCACACTGATAAGAGGACAAAAATCATTTTTCTTTATCCTATAATTACTGTTGATTGCCTCTTTTAGTAGCCAAAGGATTTAACTCCAACAAACAACAGACTAAGGAGAAAAAGAGACAGCGATCAATGAAGTTTGATAACAAGGAAAATGACTCCACCAGAAGCCCCCCAGAGGAAACTAACCTGGGATGCTATTGAGCAAATATGATATTAATGGCATGTATTAATGACACAAAGCACTATTTCAGTTTCTTTCTCTTCTCATTAATTTAAAAATCAGTCAAACAGATTGGAGATTGAATATCCTGGTCCTGACAAACAGAAAAGACAGTTAAAAAAAAATAGAAAATAGCTCTTTTGCATGATTACATGTGGCTCTCAGCCTCTTGTGTAATCAGCCCTGCTGTACACATCTAATCTTACGAGAGGAACACTTCATTCGCCCCGCCACACCTCCGACACAAACACGTCACAAGCGCCAGCTCCAAATGACCAGCAGAGACATTTGCCTTCCATGATGAACTCCTCGCTGTGGTAATTTGCACTAGAAATATGAAATTTACATAAGGGGAAGTGGGAACACCGGCATCCGCCTCTCCAGGAGAAAAAAAAAAAACACTTCGGTCTTCTTGAGTGGTCCAACACGAGACAATTATCATACTGATAATATACATCTCTGCCCCGATGAATGTGGCTCTTCAGCAGTGATTGGTTGGTCAAAAGATGTTTCTGAGCTGTTATTATCATCAAGTATCAAATTATCAATAAGCTCTGCGAATCATGTGGTGCAGTGTTTCAAAATAGAAATTGGAAGCAGCGTCTCTCCAGAAAGCAATTGTGAAATCTTAGATTCCCCAGTTGCTAGTTGGGCTTGAAGCCAGGCTCTGTTTCACAGCAGGAAAGCCACGGCCCAGGAATCCCTGGTCTTTGTGTGTCTGTTTCCATCCTGAAACCACAAATCACACCCCGATGTCATTACTATCTTCTTTTAATAGTTTGTAGGCACAGAATGTGCTTTAATGAGATAATCTGCTCTCCCGCTGTGTAAGAAGAAAGAGCTGTAAAACTTTATAATTATGATCCATTTGAACATGACTGCAAAATGAGACAGATAGACGCTGAGATTTTACCAAGAAATATTTTCAATAAACACTGTTAAAATACTTAATGAATGCTATCTGCTATAGTGGGACATCATGCAAAAATGTGAGATAGAAAGATTTTCCTACTTACAAGTGATGCTGATTTTCAGGATTGCACAAACATTGTTTAATGATCACTGAACTTGGAGTTGTCCTAACTGGCTGGACGGGGTTTGGGTTAGAGAAGGTATTCATATCATTTATGAGCAAACCTGGTAAAAAAAACTTTTATTTATTGACATCTTGGTTCGGCTTTAGAGATGGAGGGATGCGTCCTAATAAATCCAGCAGATTTATTAGGATGCAGGCCTAATGAAAAACCGAGAGTGGCGGAGAAACCAGCAGCTCACAGCCTGGTGCGGCTTGTATATATACGTTTCCTTTTTTTTTTTTTTTTTTTCAAAATTTGTAGGTGCAGCTTATAGTATGGTGCGCTCTATCCTCTGGAAAATACGGAGTCTATCTAACTATGGCTCTGGAGGGATCTTCTTTTGATGCCTGTTTTATTTGTAATAAATGGCATTGGGCCACTGTGGCCCTTGATCATAGTTTGATTTTCCATCCAGGATTTTAGGAAGGATTAGTGCTGATTTAAACCCAAGAGCTTCAAATATTTAATCTTGAAAGAGGGAAAGTGAGATCATGATGTGATGTCACCTCTGCCTTTGGATTAAATTTGTGTAGCATTTGTATTATTTCTCCATTGAGATCACTGAAGCTGTGAGAGGGCATTCATTATCAGCCCAATGTCTTGTGACGGTGGTGGAAAGATAAACTGTCTGCTGACTTCTCTCTTTTCTCTCTCTTTATCACAAACACTTGTGTGCTCTATCATCTGTCTGGAAAACACCTTACTCTCACAAACACTCAAACATACCGACATAAACATGTTGAAAAATAAAATGTGTGCCTCCTCAATACAAGAGGACCAGCTATAACAGCTGGCAGTTTCCATTTAAGGCATCCTGCTCTTTATATTTGACACATTTTTTAGATTTATACCATTACTATGTGATGACCACAGTGGAGCCGTTAGATGGTTCATTGAGCCCTTTCTTGAAATGAAATGGCTTTGTACTGTACGTCTTAGAGGCATTACGTCTTTGTAAGAAAGAACCATTTTCTTTTGTCCCTGAATTACATGAGACAAGCAGCTTTAAGCTGTCCGAAACTTGAAAAGTTTTAAAAAAGAATCTGACGTCTCTCACTTTACTGAACCTGCTGAACTTGTCCAGGAGATGCCAGTGATACAATTTGACGAGTGGAAGTTGACTGTCTATCAGGCCTTTGTGATGTTGCTTCACATGAGCCTGGTGCATGAAGCAAATTGTATTAATTCAACAGAAAATGTCAGTTTGCATTGCAGAAAAACTAATACTGAAATCTGACAATGTCTTTAAAAAATCTGAATAATTCTGAAGGAATTCAATGGAATATTCTTCTTCAAATGTACATACAAAGTGTGTATAGATTAAACACACTAATCTGTGTTTCTTGCCAACAGAATGAAAGGAGGAAAATGGCAGACTAAATATATGAATGGTAGCAGCAACCTCCACACACATTTATATCGAAAAACTTAAACAAAGGCTGTCTTTGCCTAATTTCAGGTTGATACATTTACGTTTTAACTGTGGTAAAATCATCTCTAATGGAAAATAAAGTCACAAACTGAAAGAAAATCATTTAATACTCCATTTTTTATAACTAATCTTGATTAATTACATGCATTCTCCATAGGATTTTAGTCAATATAAAATAAACGATTTTTCTCAGTATTTGAATAAGAGTTAAGACACAACACAGAGAATATGTGATTGATTGTATTACAACATCATTATCATAAACTCTGATCCTTTCATGATGCTGAGTGAAAGCCGACATTAATTTCCTTTCACAGCGTGAGTGGAAATCCTTGAACAATAAGCGATTTCTGGCAACATGTCTTGTTTGCACAGATGGATTTGAAACTGTTCCAGCAACAAGCGAGAAGGAGGGTGGAGCCCAGCAGTAAGTTGGGGTTATGTGTCAGTGTCTCACCAAGCACTGTGACTCCACTAGACGTCACAGTGGGGGCTGAGTAAGTGTAATATAATATCAGGGGACCTACACTGGACCTACAACTGCTATGTAATGTACAATCTCTGAAAATCAGATCTCTATTGATCCATTTGTCATATTTTCTATCCATTTTGTGGAACATTCAAAATAACACACTCAAATTTAAGTAATTGAGTTAAATTACACAAACACAAGCAGGAAACCGGTCAAGGTCAAGAAGATTTGACTGATGCGAAGTCAAAGGTACAGACAACCTACGAGTTCAACAAGTAGCAGGAACCTGCTTTTGGTCCCATTTTATGTTACGTTATGTTTATTGTCATTCACAGTTTGGAAAACAATATGATGGAACAAAACATTGGATGCCAGTCTAGTACCACCATAAAAATCGATGTGATTATTAACTATATAATAGTTTATAATATATAATATATATAAACTATGCAATAGTTTATATAGTTTCTCAAAACTAAAAGAAGTTTTTAGGAACTTCTTTTAGGATTTTGCGGTCTGCTTTCAATGTGAACTTCCTACATGTTATCCACTGAATCTAGTAGCTGATTTCAATTCTTTTGAGACTTTCTAATCTGAATCTAAAGCTGCTACAATCTTCTCTCAAACAGTTCATTTATTTGAACTGTTTGAGGCCTCAATCTTTAACCGTTTCATTTTTTAACAGTCAGTAACACACTGAACTAAATGCCTCAATTAAAATTTCAAGTAAAGGTTTTCTCATCATGTGTGTAATATTAGCCATAAATGTGAGGTGTACTAGTTTAATCCTCACCAGAACCTGCATTGTTTTAAACCTTATTTTACAGAAAATAATACTTATTTAAAGTAAGCAGACACATCTCTGTCCTGCTGTGCCTTCGTGGGCTCTGGGTGCTCCGGTTTCCTCCTACAGTGTCAAAACATGCTTGTTACATTGATTGCTGATTCAAAATTATTTATAGCTATATGTGCGTCTGCCTGGCTGTTTTTGTCTTGTGCACTTCTGCATTGACCCTGCAACAGATTAACAACCTGTCCACCATGTACCCCATATTTCACTGAAGGACTGCTGGGAGAGCCTTCATCCCCTGCACGGCCATGAACAGGACAAAGCAGAAAATTAGTCAGTGAGCTCCAGCATTACCAAACTAATCATTTGTATTATCTGAAAAAAGGCGATGTGCTCAAAGTGAAAACATGCTTTAACTTTGGAGCCTGTAAGGACGGATTTAGGCTAAGAGATTCTGTGTGATCAAACAGACTAAGAATGCCACACACTTAAATATATTAGACTGTGGAATGTCAGCCTGTGTAATCAAACATGTATTGGAATATAAACACAGACATCAATGGGCAGGCACCAGCTTCCTGCTTCATTCCCTGTGGTGTGCTGTGCTCCACCAGAGGTGAAGCACAGCACACCACTGCCTCAACATGCACTTCTCCCATATATTTGAACAAGTATTGGATAAATTTATTATAATGCCTGGCAATGTTACAAACAGAGAATGTCTAATGTACAACTCCACTGTGAAGGTTTTGAGCTGGAAGCGTTGATATCAACACTAGTATCACTAGTATCTGCATGTTATTATGCATCAAGTCTGCATAATAACACTGTCATTATGATTCAGATAGTGAAGATGATATCAGCATTTAGTTTAGAGCTCTACATCATAGGATGAGTGAGATTTAACATATCACTAAAGCAATAATGATATTGCTTTAACGATATGTTGAAATAGACTCGTCTGATATTGATCATTTCATTGAACTTCGATCCAGAACCACACTGCATTCTGGGGGAGGCAACGTTAGCCATTCAATGTCACATGACTCAGCTAAGCAAGATTGGTGGGATCAACCAACTCATTCTCTCTGTGTAAACTAGCAACAACCTGCTGAGTAACATGCAGTAGCAGTTTGATGTTGCCAGCGCCGGACACGTCCGCACAAAACTTACATTTTACGACCATGTATGTGAACTCGGTGATGCTCAGCAGCAAACAGCAATCACAACAAACTGCTTCGTTTGACAGCAAGCTGATAATGTTGAAAATCACCTCAACCAGTCGCAAGGACGCGTAGCGTGCATGACTGGCACTCTCTGCAGCACTGATGGTCACGCAGTGACTACATCTACTTTATCAAACTTGCTAGTATAAATTTGATTTGCAGGAGATTGGGGAGTTTGTCACGAGACATGAATGCTCGACTATGAAGTCTCATCTCTCTGCAGACAATGTGCATGGAGTCTGTGCGGTTCGCAGAATACGTATGGTGCGCCTGAGTATGTGGAAGCAATGTCAAGTTTTGCCTCCGTGACCCCATAACTACTTAATCATTAAAGGGAACAGGGTGAGCTACGGCAGCTTAAGAGGAAATTGTGAATAAAAGAGGAAATTTCACGTCACCACTTTCGCAGTATTTTGAATATGAAAAGCAAAAAAAATTAATCAATATTTATGGGTATTGACTGACTTGAAATTATATTGCATTATGTTGTTCATCCATATCCCCCTGCCCTAACCTTGAAGGGCTGCTAACTGTTGGTCTCCAACTCTGTAACCATTTGTCCACCATAGTTAGCGAGAGACTGTCTGAATGTTCCTAGAACATGAAATTGAGATTAATTGTAAATGGTAATGTAATGGTGCAAAGCTTTGGTGTGTAAGTATGTGTGAGCCCGAGGGTTTAATAATACACCTTGTTTTCATCGCACCCCTCAATGTGTACTCCAAATCTTTGTCCTTTCTAAATGAAGAAATCTGGAAACAAACAATCTTCTTTACATACATAACTAAATAGAAATGTTGCATATCTCTATAAAGTAGCGATAAGGAAGGCAGAAAGTCAAACTTATGCAATAAAAAGCACTAAGGAGCAAACATAGCGGCTATTGGTACTGCAACTTAAAATGACAGTGATAAACTGATCTACACAGTGAGATAGTGCAGCTGGCCGGATCTAGGACAGTCGCCGGCTCAAAGTGAGTGTCACATCTGCAAAAAGAGCCTAATGCTATTTTCCAGCCAGTCGTTAGTAATCAGGTTACTGTACCCTCCTGCTCAATGCACAGAGGGGATTCTCCTTCTTTTACTGTCATCCCTCATCATTAGCAGTTGTGAGCCAAGTTGCAAGTAGCAACACAGCTACAGTGTAAGTAATGAGCTGTGCACACGCTGCAAGCGGATCTTATTGTCCGCTTCCTCCATGGTTTTTCTTAATGGGCAGGTGAATGGAGAAGGAGGAAATTGGCCACTAGGGCCTGAAAAAGGCTTTTGTTCTGTCAGGATTTGAGGCGTCATCAATGGAGGTAGAAGTTAGAGAGGAGAGTTCAACCCGAGGCTGAGATTTACCGCCACATCATCATTAAACTTCTACTGCCCTTGAGTCACTCTTCATATATTGGCCACTGTCAAAGTGGCCACCAGGTCTGATCTGTTCCAAAGGCAGATATAAATACATTAAGCATTTGTGTTTATTTTGATCTATTTCAAATGGTTTGGGCTATCTCAGTTTTAAATCCCATTTGTGAGTTTTTGTGAGAGCAAAACTGCTACATTTAAAGTGGTAGCTTGCCTCTAGCTTTAATTGTTTTGTTTTCTAGTGATCCAAGGATTCTGTATTTTAGAAAATCTAAATATGTTAAAAACATGTATGCTGATGTAACAATTAGCTATTGCCTGAATAATGTATGCATCATATGAAAAACATATGCTTTATGATCTTTATGAAGACTTATTTCGTTTTTGTTGTCGAAAACGAAATAATTCTTCTATCATTAGTCTTTGCTGACAGAGTGCACAAGAGTGCAAAGGCAGAAAAAAATGGTTGAGCTTATGCTATTTCATAAGTTCATCACTTTCTTTAGTGGCTCACAGATGGTTGTTAAGTGCTGTGTCCAGAAGAAGGAGAGAGCTGACTCATGGTTATTTGTTGAACAGCTTTAGGATGATTCATTTACTGTTATATCAAGGCTTCCTGCCAGGTCATTTACCGTCTCAAGAATGTGCATTAGAGTCAATGTAATAACCCAGTAAAAGCCCCACTTAATGTAAGATTTGTATCCTGATTGCTGCTGGGCATAAAAGTCAGCAACATTTGAAACAGAGTCTTTTCTTTTTTTCCATTTTAAAGTTTTGTATTTCCAATTTGTGGTTGTGGTGGGGATGTTTTATTTATTTATTTTTCCACTTTTGTGCTTCTTATACACTTCAGAAGCAAATAGTACTAATTACAGGCAGATTCAAGCATGCCCTTGCAGGTCAATAGTTTTGCAAATTAACTGCTCTATATTGGTATAAGTTCTTACAGCACAATCTTGCATGGCAAGCACAGAAGTAGGAATGTGAAGCACACCGTGATCTCACGTAGGATAGCAACAACTGTTTTTATCTCTTCTTTTGTAGACTACAGAAATTATTTGTGTTTATGTCAAACATGCAACACTAAAAGAAAATAGATATTCCTTTGTTATGTAAAAGTTTTTCTCCTTCTGCCTATGTGATTTTTGAGAGACTGAATTTGAATTTCAGGCTTTACCTGTCTGTCTCAAAAAGTGCTGCGAAACAAATCCTTACAGTAATCAACTAATTCCAGGAGAATTACACTCAAATGCTGCACTAATCATCGATTCACAAATTGCTGCATAGGGAGTGAAATCTGACTTCAACCGATTAGATGTCAGATTAGCTCACAGCTGATCTTCAGTCATCACAAGGTCACGGCACCAGATATGACCCATCTTTGTTCGTCTCTGGTCCAGTAGGTCCAAAGTTTTTGGGAGACTGAATTTGCCAGTCCTTGGTGATATGTTGTAATTCATCCTGACTCTTAACTGAATAGAAGGACTAAAATACTGTAAAGGACGCATCATTTAAAGGCAAATAAAAATACAGTTCTTTCAGAGAATATAGGTACTGTTTGCTTGGCAGCTGATTTTGAGGTGTAGGTCGTTATTTCTGAAGGCATTGAGAATCTGATTAATGTGGTTGGAATGAAAGAGGAATCAGTCAATGAGGAATCAGTTTTTCCTATCAATTTCTAAATTGTTGCTACACTGTTGCCTTGCAGCAAGAAGGTGTTTGGTTTGAATACAGGCCTTTCTATGGAGTTTATATGTTAACCTGACTTGACTGTCAGGTTAATTTGCTTCTCTAAATTGTTCTATATTGTGAACATGTGTGTGCATGAATTGCCCTTTGTTTTTCTGAAGACCTGTCCAATAACCACTAATCCAATAGCTGTATGGGTTAGTGGTTATTGGACACTATCCCCAATCCTACCCCTAATCCTGTATAGGTATGCAGGTATAGATAATGGATGGTGCAACACTCATGAAAAGACTGAAAAATAAATGACCATTCTAATTAAAACGAAGGCTTACAAAGACTCTCTAAACTCTAATCTTCAATTTTCAGCTTGTGAAAATCTCAGTTTATTAGGGAAATGAAAATAAAGGCTTGAAACTGGTAATAGTTTGGATGTTAAAGCCCACGCAGCTTCAATAATTGATAGCTGACAGCAAACTCTGCAAGGCTGTTTGGCTTGTCAGCTGCCTAGCTGGTCATGACCGCTCAAATTAAAGCCTGCTCCCCTGTCCTTGTGGCTGACACGACCATAAAGAACCATCAGCGTGTTTTCCCAAAACAAGAATGATCTCTGCTCACACAGACTTCACTTTAAAAGCGCACAATTCAATTTCACCCCTCAGTCAGGAGACATGCGGAGTAATCCAACGAGCTAAAAGAAAAAAAAAAAAAAAAAATCAATCTTCTACTCAGAAACCTGGAGGCCCAAACAAAGCTTATTATTTTGTGCCTTGTTACCTGATTGTGGAGTAGTCTCCAGAGAAAATGTAAAGATTCAGGGGAAGAGCGGAGAGAAGAGCATGGTAAGAGGAAGGTAAACACTTGAAAGAGCAGCTTATAGACCTCTGTGAGTTTATAATAGTTCATTAAGTACAAGCTTGCAAGTCGGAACAAGATGGATCTTATTTAAGAGCTGTAATTAGTGGCATGCAAATTGGGAAAATGAAACATGAAGGTCAGAGAAATAACAAGTAGCTGCAACTATTAACACCAGTTTCAGAGGAAGTAGATAAAAAGCAATTGTCATTTAAATTAGATTTAAATCCAGGACAGAAATTCTAATTTGTGCATGTATTTTAGATCTTTTAGTAGCATAATTCATAAAAGCAGTTGCAATTAAATATTATATACTTAAGAGTATTTTGTCAAACATATCAAAGATGTCAAAAAAGCTGTTTTTTATTACCAAATTTGATTCAAGATAACAAATGGCTCATCTGGCAAAAAAAAAAAACAAACAAAAAAAAAAAGGTCCATTTTCACACTGATGCTTAATAAGCCGTGTTCTCTCACCAGTTCACAGCTATTTGCAACAAACATGCTCAATGTCCAGAGTCTATACATATTTATGTATCAGGTCACAGTTGCTCCCTCCTCTTTGGGATTTATGCAGCCAACCTGAAACTGATTACATGCTCTGTAATCCAGAGTTAATTTTTTATGAGCAGCAGTCTTTGTTCCACGTTCACGTTTCAACTGGAGCCTAGGCCATCTGCACATCACACTGCTTCAGGTTGAAAGGTTTGACATGAGTATCGTGTTAAGGTCTGTTAGCACCCTGTTGTGTTTTTAATCATTTTGGCACCCAGCTTGGCTGGTGAAACTGGGCCAACATGTGTTTCTGACCTCCTGACCTCACCTCAAACAAAGAAAAACGTGACCACATTAGAAAAATTGAAACTCCAACCTGGTGACACCACGTTATGAATAAGAGGAACTACATTTTCTACGGTACTGTAAAAAGTCTTCAAGTAAAAGCAAGTGGTGCACTAGTAATAAAAAAAAAAAAAAAAAACTCCAATGATGTTTAACTTTATTTTTAGATTCATGAGATTTGATTTGTATTTGATAAATTACGGAACTAAATCTTTATATTTATGGTTACTATTCACAATGAAAACAAATGGACTAAATTAAGTATATGTGATGTTTTTGTCTGGTCTGTAACCTTATTATGGCCCCACAAGTCAAAACATTGCTTTGACTTTGAACAATTCTAAATCGATGAAAACTTCAAAATATAAGGTACATGCTTTGTTATGCTCCTGGCAGAGAAAGTAGTGATGTTCTCTCAGAATAAATAACTCTAAACTCGAAAGTAAGAGACATTTAGTTTCCAGTAGGAAACTAAATGTCACTGATACTGATACTTTGATCAGTGCCAAATTCTGATCAAAGTATTAATTAACTACAAAGAATATCAAACCTTCAACAGTAGCAGTTTTGAAAAGGAAGATATGACTCTCTGCCAGGGCGCCGTTAGTTTGAGGGCAGTCCTGGTTATTTGCTTGCCCATTCAATGTGGAGTTCGTTCCCCTTGAGTTGTGCAGAGTTGCTGCTTAAAATATGATGACAGGTTCCAACTTTGTGCAGTACTGCACATCAGTTTTACCTTTTGTTCCTTTATCCCATAAACTTAGAGAATTTGTAATATTGTTAATAGTTTGCAAATGATTGACCTGCAGGATAGATTCTCAACATGAATCCAGTGACTGTTGGGATAGCAGTGAGTAGTTGCTCATGTTTTCCCCTTGTGGAAGGAAGCACAAGCTTACCTCCCACCATCCTTGCTGCCTTTAGCTCCAACCATCCTGAAAATGTGGGTATATTTCACAAATCAAGCATCTTTCTCTGGATGTTAATCTGATGGAAAGAGCACAAGGATGAGAATGTTGACTGGTTTTAACTTGCAGTGACTTGTTTTTGTTTTCTGAAATCTGTATGCACATAATTTTATTAAAGTATAAGTTAGGTTGTATGTTGAAAACATCAAGTGAAGAGTAAGCACTGGTGTAGTTCAGAAGATGGGGCTGTTAAAGATATTGTTTTTGTTGGATGGATTGGGTTGATTTGGTCTGTCAGTACCAGGGAATGTAACCCTCAAAGTGAAAAGGTTTATTCTCAGAATGAAAATATGAACATTGTTATATTGTTTTTTTTCTTCTTTTTTATGAGCTTTCTGTACATGCCGTTTCAAAAGCAACAATTTTTCATGTGAGGGAAAATCCTCACATGTCTTCGGTAACCATTTCAGAATAATACCTGAACCTGGAAACAGACTCTATTCATGCAAGAACTGACACTGTTGGCACCCAAAATATGCTTAATGGTTGAAGTCTTAAAATTTTGTTGTCACTCATCACCAAAAAGCCTGTTTAACCCTTTTTATTTTTATTTTTTTCATTGTTTCTGACAACTTCTGGCAGCCTGTAATTTAATCTGGATGCCTAAAACAGAAGCTCGAGTCTTCCTTACACACTCTGCGTGTGTGACGGTGTGTGTTCATCTGCGATGCAGACTAATGGGCTTTTACGTGTCTATTAGATGGAAGGACACGTCTGGTTACATTGTGAATTCATTCATCTTATTTCCTTGAGTTGCTCTCCCATCTGAACCTTGGATGTTGAACATGGAGCTGCAACTGTAACAGATTACAAAGCTGAATGATACACATTTATAAAAGAATCATTGTTATAATGGAATACATACAGAAGAGTGATTAATGAATGTCATTATGCACAATGAGGTAACAAGACTAATAGATTAGGTTTTTGTGGTCAGAAAGTGATTCTTTTCATTCATTTATCATCTTTTTAATATTTAATTAAAAGGGGTTTGAGATCAGAAAATAACTGGAATCTTCTTTTTTTTTTTATCAATAAATATTACAGACAGTTAGCACAGACGCTGTTCAAGGGAGAAAACGAAAGGAAAATGCCCAACGCAGCAGACCCCATGCATGACGCTAAACACTGAAAGACCAATTGTTAGCTAAAAAAATCTGTGCTGGTAATGAAAATCCAACTGGTTATTCACTGGTTCGTGAATAACCAGTTGGGTATGGGGTTCCAGGACCTCTAGTCCTGGAACATAGCATTTCCACCTTGGTCGATGTATCCAGTGGCAGAGCTAGAAAATTCCTGTGATCTCAATTTGGATTTATGGGCAGTCGTGTCGCTATTCTCAAGCGCGCACCAATGCATTTGCGCTCATTTCTATGTAAGTCATGTTTGCTGAGCTGTCCCGGGAAACCTCTGGGATAGTTTTTCGCCATCTATAATCATTATGAGGCATTACTGTTCTCTCCCTCTCCCAGAGCATCGCTTCATTTTTGCGAAAGCTTGGCCCAGGCACATTCTCTTCAAAATGAAATACTACCAGCTGCTCTTCAATGAAATTAGGTTTGTGGGGACTAGGCTGAATGATTATTTTCTGTGCTGTAAATCCAATCAAAGATAAAAATGGTAAATAGCTAGTGTGATGATAAAACTATGGTCAATTACCTCTTGATTTATCAACAGATATACTTACCTGCAGTGCCATAAATAACACTGAATTCACCGTTTAAACACAGGAACATCCAGGAGGAGGTTTGTTTCTTTATTTACCACACAAAGAACATTGTCTTGTGTGTTCATAATTTTGTACTTCTTTAATGAAGTACATTAGATGTGACTTGTGACTTATTATATTTCTAATTACAGAGTGGTATTTCATTTAGTTGTCCCAATTCTGTTTACTTTTTCCATACATATGTTGTCACAAATAGGAACACTTCATGTGTAGTACAAGCTTTGTCTTTAAGTTTACAGCTGGTGGAGAGAAAACCCTCATACTCAATAGAAAACATAAAAGTCAATATCTTTAACTCAAATAATTAGAATTATAATAAGTAATTAATTAGCTCTGGGAAAAAATCAAGTCTTACTCATCCCAGATCCAATTTAAATTAGTGCTCTCTTTTTTCATCCATTTCTTTTCTTAAAAATAAATTAAAAATGACAGAAAATGGTTTACAAAACCCGCGCTTACTTCAATCATCCCTTCTGGGATATGAATTTAAAATCCAAGTCCAAGATGCACAATTGTGGTTATAAAAAAATATAGGTTCTGGACGAGCTGACAAAATTTTTAAACACATCAAATAATTTATCCTGCAGTAATCATGATGTAAATAAATATATAATAATCACATTGTATAGCACCCAATTAAGTGCATCATCATATCATTTAATTATAAAAATACTTTAATTTTGTTCAAAACGTTCAACATTGTGATCATACGTCTTATTTCTGTATTGCTGTAATAGAACTAGAGCTGCAGCTGCAAAACTATAAAGTGATTTAAACTTTTATTGTCTGTCATTAACAGACTGTCATATCTGATTGGCTAACAACTCTAATTTAAAGCAATCATCCTGATGAGTGAAATTAATTCTCCCACTAACTTTGATGGATTAGACTGACAGACAAAAATTGTCAATCTGCAACAGAAAACCATCAAATAATCATAGGATTCATTATTTTAGGGGGAACAGTTATTAACTCTTTCTATTTTTTGTGTGTAATTATAAAAAATACTTTATATTTTAAATGTCCATTTTAACAAATAAGCAACACGTTAAAATACAGATTTAGAGATTTATTTTATTCACCGAGTTCTGATCTATTATTAAATATACAACATTGCCAGTTTGAACAAATAAATAATAATAAAACAATTTAACTTTTCTGATTTATGACTGAGATTGAATGTACTGGTCTGTAGTTAAACACAGGATGTGCAGAAATTTTGCCGGAGGGTGCCTTTCAGCAAATCGCCTGAAGCCGCCTTTGTTGACTGAAGGGTTCAAAGAATTACTAAAGCTTACATCCTGACAGCCCTGCCTGTCACATGTTGCAGCTCGCATTCCTGACAGGCAAACACTTCCACACAGATTACCAGCCAAATGGTGCCGTCCGAGCAATCTGCCGATGAAAGGCCGTGCAAACACAAAACAGCTGAAACATTTTAAAATGACCAAAGCTCCGGCTGTGAGAGAAATGGACTACTTTATCCAGCCAAATGTGTTCTAAGAAGATTGATGCCACACATCACTTCTTCCATTGTAGTCAAGTTGTGATGAATATTGTCTTTTATGTTTTATGTTCTGCTCCATAGGATGACAGAGAAACAGTTTTGCTGAACCATTTGATTTATCTAATTAGTTCAAAAGTCTGATCTGTACTCTTATCCCGGATGTAATTAGATAATCATGGAATAAAACTGCCACGCTTCAGGCTTTTCATTTAAGCACATTACAATAATTGCAATTCATTTCAGTTCATTTCGCCCCTAGCACCTACAGCTATTTAATTGAAAACTCAAATAAAATTTTTTAGGCATTAAAGCATTTGAAGTTTCAAAGCTTCATCATGTCCATAGCTGACATTTATTGTGGGAAGCTGGAGATTACGTTTCAGTTCTTAAAATCCACACAGAAAACATGAATACCTAATAAATGTATCCTCTACAGACAAGCCTTAGAGTGAGGCCAGTTATTTGCACTGGGATATAAATGTCCCTCAGCTGCAGTTTAATTTAGAGCATGCTTTGTAATAACTGCCACCAACAAAGAAATCCCCAGATTTTTGCCCGATGTTGCTGCAAAGGCGCACGTTGTAATCCAGGGCGATCAATGTGGATGGTGATGTACGCCGCTCCACCCACAAAGTTATTTCTGCTGTATTTCAAGTATGGCTTCGTACATCAGCTGTGTGTGTGACTAGAACCTGAATTCACTACATTTTATGTTTTTTTTGTTTTTTTTACTTTCTTTGCAATTCGAGGTTTAAAAATGTTCTACAATTTTTAATTTAATATCAAGATCAGACAGAAACAAACTTGCAACTTTTCTGCTGTATTTGTCCAATCTAAGTCCCAGTAATAAGCATTACTGGGAAGTTTAGAAAGTAAATGTAGCAACACTTTACACACACTTGAATTGAACTGTCTTCTTTTTATACATGTTTGTGGTTTGGTCCAATAATTTATGTAAGGCTAATGTTGAAGTGTTGAGAATCTGCTTTATCTTTAAAACTCTCTCTTTGAATGAGGTGGGATGCGCCAGCCGCCCCAATATTCTATTTATTGTTATTTTCCACAGTACTTCAGCTCACCAGTGGCAGTATCTGCCACTCTAGTCCACAGAGTATACGTTCATCCCTCACGCTGATCAATTTTCTGTTTGCCTGGAGGGACCAAGCTGTTTGTCGCTTCCTGGTGAAATCGAGAGACAAACACGCAGGAAGTGAGCAGAACTGAGGTTTGCAAGAAGCAAAAAGTGTGCTGCATTTATGTAAGCACTTAAAATTATGTTAGGTGGACTTCTTCTCTTGTTTCTTGAAGATGATTCACCTTTCATTCAAAAGACATCAAGTCCTTTGGCTAGAGCTGCATCTTCAGGCGGATATGTCCCTCACCCAACGGTCTGCAAGTCATTTCAGGTTGTGCTCTGGTGGATTAGGTTATGCTGTTGTTGTTGTTGAAACCTGGGTTTTCATTAAAAACATTCAACCTGCCTTTATGTCTTAGGAAGAAGATAACAATTTCGGGGAATCTTTGTAAAATACCTCTATATTGATCATACTTCCAGCAAGTAACTTATTTTGTGCCTTGGAAGGTCTATTTGTGCCCAACTTTTAACTTCTTGGCTCACTATCATGTGGCATCAATATTGCTCTGGTATGATTAATTTAGTAAATGGGACCACTCCCTCCTACAGCAAAACAACCCCACAGCTTTGGGCTGTGAGGAAAACAAACCCTGGAACTTTAAAGTTCAGATGTTGTCATCAGGCTTGCAAACTTCCCCTTATTTCCTCTAAAAGTAATGATTGTCATTATGGCCAAACATTTTTATTTCATCAGACTGCAGGACATGTCTCCCGTATAGTCGTCCCTCTGTGCATTTGCAAGTTATAGTACGTCTTTTTTCTGCTGCTTATGCCATAATGGCATCTCCCTCTCTGTGGTTTTTTATGATTCATTTCACTGTAGACAGGGTTTTTATCTGAACAAAGTGGTAATACTAAGTATTTATGTGAATACATAAGCATGGAACCTTGAGGGTTTAAAATATTGTACCCAAGAATGAATCATAGCTGTGGAGATCTACATTTAATTTCCTTATGTCTTTCCTGATTTCTTTTGGTTTTCTTTGATCCAACAGACGAGAGAAGAAGTGCATCTATAGTGTTGCCTTAAAATATATCATTAGATGTCCCCACAAACACCTCCAATGTTGGGAATTAATCAATGAGAAATCTTAAAGCCATGCAACTGAGCTTTTACGAATTACTGCAACATGGAAGAGTATGAGTAAACAAAGTATGTCTGTGTTGGACTTTTTCCCAGTTTATGCAAGCCCTGAACATTTGACACAAAACGAAAATCTGACAAATCAAAAACTGCATAATTTGCATTTTAGACTAAACTTCCAGGAACAAATGTTTGTGTTGCCTGAATCTCTGGTGGCTCAATTGCCGCTTCGTTTCTGGCTACATCTCAACGATCTGTGCTGTTGATTTATATGAGTGAGTTCAAGCCAGAGAGAGGGAGCAGGTGCTTTATCAAGAGTATTAGGCTTTTAAGGAAAGTCTCCCTCTGGGCTCAGCTCATGCATTTTGTCACTTGATCAGTTGAGGAAATCAGTAGACGAAGAACCTCATTTATTTTTCTTACAAGCCTAAATGTGAAGACCCTTAATAAGATTTTCTGGCAGGGTATTTCATGCTCTGAACTGAGAGCTTTGCAGAGTGAAAACATAAAGTTAAAGGGTGGTGAACAACATTTTTTGTCTTTCGTTTGGTCTTGTAGTTATCTACTAGTGACTCCACTATTTTCAGACACTTCAGATGGAACAGTGAAACCAAACAATTAAAATAATATATTTGTCTTTTCATGATTACCTATGCATATTATCCATCTAACTACCATGTAACTACTTATAGAAATGCATTTATATGTAATGCTTTACATGGGTTGTGGTGGGGACAAAAATAGTAATGGGGCAGAATTGGTACGAATTGGTGAAAGAACTAACAAAACGGTGTACCATTATGTGACTTATGTGGCTGTAGATGAGTGTATTATCATCATATATGTAAAACTTCCACTTACAACATACAAAGATTAAAACTTCCATGTCCTAAACAGAGCAGCGATGATCCAGCCAAATTTTCAGTACCGTAATTCTGCCACATTTTGCGCCACCTGAAAAATTACAATGGTTTCTGAAAGGGGAGATGTTGCGCTTTCCAACAAACATCTGGTTATTACAGTAATTTGACATAGCAGGGAGTGAAATTAATCTGAGAGGCACTCTTAAAAGATGACAAATTTCAAAAATAACTTGCGAGATATTGAAGTTGTTATGGATAAATGGGACTTTTAAAGAACTGCGTACAATTAAAATAAGCAAATATATCCATTATATCCACTTTAAATTTGGGACAAAATGGGCTTAAGTGAGACATTCAGGCTATTAACTATTAGCTATGGACTAATAGCAACGAGATGCCACCAATATTGTAGCAGAAAAGTCCAATTACGTTTTATCCAAACATTGGTATCATCAACTTAAAACTCAGTAGCAAGATCTGATGTAAATAGTTTAGTGTCATCAGACATTAGTACATTACTTATTTTGTCCTAAGATAAGAATTGGATGATGTTCTGTCACAATCAAGCATCCAAAAGCCAAATTGCACCTTTAAGATAGTATTCGACAACTAAAAAAATGTTTGTTGGCTCTATTCTATATAAAATAAGTCAGGTCATTTTCTGCACTCAATACAGTTTTTGTTGTAGATTTGTGACAAGTAACATGATTGTCCTGTTATACATCTTTTAGAGTTGTAATTATCCATGTTACAAGCTGTATTTTGGACTCTGCATATTACTTTCCCATCTTAAATTGGAAAAAGTATTGCTCTGGACAACCATACTCATCTGTATATGCAGTCAAACGTCTACATTGTGCAGTGACGCTTCTCATTGCCATAGTGATGTGGAAATATTGATGTTTTTGTTGTTAGACAGCCTCACACACATCATACAGTGTTTTTTGATGTTCCCTCAATGGGGGCAAAAACTTGTCTAACTGTCCTGACAAAAGTCATTGTTGATTTCACTGTTGTAGGGGAAAGACTCTAGGGCTGCAGATAAGACTGTTGCCATGGTCCTGAAGGAGATACCAAGTAAGGCGTCATCAGAAGGGAAGCCCCTCCTCACAGTGACTACCAAGGTGGGCAGATCCATTCCAGAACCCCCCGCCTTTAAGTGGGACGTCTTCATGTGTTGGTGACACTGAAACATTGGCAAAGCTTAGCGTGTCCTACAGCTGACCTCCACTGTCTGCTAACTCATTACTTGAGGCTTATGACTGTTGTATCTAACAAAAGAGTGACTATAATTATATTTTTCAGCTGCTCTATGGGGTATAAAACACTTTACATTCTTTCATTTATTCAGTGAATAAATTATCTAATGGACAGCAAAAGTAGGGTCAATTTGTTGCAGTAATCCATATGATATTTTATCTTTTCCAGTCAGGCATTAAGAAATCATGATGCCCTTCTTAAAATGTATTCTGTGGTATATTGAGTGCAGCATAAAGGATTCATGGGAGGTGCTGGCCAAACTTCTTGTCCCATTCCTAATGAGGTCAGTTAAACCTTTATGACTTTTACACCTCATAAGCAGCTAATCAAAGTGTGTGAAAGCATTTTCTAAATGCTATGCATGAAAGCATAGCATTGTGCTTCAGTCTGAGTTCTCTTTGTTCTAAATATTGCAAGATATTTGCTTTTATAAATGCTTAGCAGGATGGAGTTTCCAGATGCCAAAATAGATTCTTGTGTGCTGTGCTTGCTTGTTTGTTTCTGTGAAGTGTGCGAGTGCTGCTGCGTATGTATGAGTATTTATGTCTGGATAGTTGTGGCAAATCTTATGTTTATATTTATTTATAAGCTTAAAAGCATCTGAAACAATTTTACCAGTCATTGTTTAAGTAAGACAATAAATAAAAGTGGTTTCATAACTTAACACTCATATTCAGCTTGATAGTTAAAGTCAGTATTTGCCATATTGTAAACGCTAAAAAGTTAAGTCTATTTTTGTTAAGTTTTTCACCAGGAACTGCTAATCACAGCTAAATTCGAAAACCTAGAGGAGATTACTCACAATAAATACAGACATTGTTTAAAAGACATAAACTTACAGCAAAAGGTGAGTAATAATCTGCATATGATTACAATTTTTACCATACTTTATAAAGTTTGAATCCAGAACAAAGCAACATTTGTTTCAGCATCTATAGTTGTGCTCATAAAAAAAACAAAAAACATTCATTTATTGTAGTTGAGTGGGACCATCAATATCATTACACGTTTAACATCAGTTTCATCTGTACTATGAAACAGAAAACTGTCTTTTTTAAAAATAATTTACCACCAGCCTTCGAAGATGCCGGTGAAGAGCGTAATCTATGAGTTCTGTGCACTACAGAGCCAGCTATTTTCTTCATAATTTCAAACTCTGTGAGCAAATTTCAATGAGTCCAGTCAAAACGGATCCGGCACAAAACATTAAAAAGCTGTTTTATTTTTTACAGATCTCTATGAGCTGATTACATCAAGGCTAAAGAATCGGAAGCTGCTTTTATGGGTTGTCTCTTAAATATTACATTACAGACTTTACATCCTTTGGCTCGTACTTTGTTCTCGTCCTCCTCTTCGGTCCTCACAAGACAAAGCCAGGGGTCATCCTTAACATCGTAACAACTACTTTTTGGGCTGCTGAAAGACTCACACATTCAGCTTATCTCTCAGCAATCAACCTACATAAGCAGTTTGAAACCGTGCATATTTTATACATCTGCAGCCATTCATGATTTGATGAAGCCTTTTCTTAAGGACAGTGGGGTCAGCCCAGTTTTAAATCAAGATGTGCTTTTCACTAGTGAACCACCACTCTCACCACAGAAATCTTGTGAATGCTCAAAACAGTCAGGAAGCTTTCAGGCTCTGTCACATGTAATGAGAAACGCTTCAGTTTGTTATTGTATCTCTCCATGACCCTGACGAGAACATCAATGCTTTGTCAGATTTTTACATCTTGTGGCATGGTTTTAAGTCAGTGTAAAGGTAGGGTTATCACCAACAAACTTGTAATTATTAGTCTAATTCAACCAACTAAAGAACTACACATGAAATTATTTACCAGGACTTTCCCGATAATATGGATTACAAATAAGTTAGTGTAATAGTATATATATTTTGAACAGTTTTGCTGCGAATTATCATATTTATACATCTGATTTGATTAACGTTTAAAGTTAAGTAGAAGCTGTCTGACCCAGTTCATGATATTAATGTCAACTAGTGTGCTTCATAGTCACATAATAGGAGTTATGAATCACAAGCTAAACACTTCATTAAAGTAGATAACATAAACCAACTTGGCAATGATCCAAACTATTATGCAAAAACCTTCCGATTACATTGTTATGCAACAGATTACACAGTCTACATTACACAGTATTTTCCACTTACATCTAATGTAATTTACTTTTTAATTACTATGAAGTGGCATTTAACAAGTGTGCTCATTATTCACCTGCCTAAGCAAAAAAAAAAAAAAAAAAAATCACTGGACTATTTGCAAAACCCTGCAGACTTTTGACCCAATCACAGAAGTTTTCTCACATCCCACTGCCAGTCATTCACCTCCAGTGGCTCCCCATCCACTCCAGAATACACATAAAGATCTGGTTCTCATAGGGCTTTTTAATGATCAAGCATCAGCATACATCTGTTTATTCATAGAAAGTCCCCAAGGTCAAAAGCAGCCAACAAGAATATATGGAGATCATCAATATAGCAAGCATACTGATGGATAGCAGTATGCAGTTATTCTACAATGCTTTTTTAAACAGATTCTTATTTTTCTAATCCAAACTTTACACAAACACATGTGCAGAAGAGAGCAGCTGGTGCAAGTCAGCACAGTTTTGCACAGAGCAGCTGGTAAATATTTTATGCATGAGCTGAGTAAGGGAATATAAGAAAGGTCCTTCTTAAGAATTGCATTTTGATGACATGACATCTCAATATTTCGAGACTTTACATTTCTTAACACTCTAAATTCATAGACACAAATTTGAAAGAGAAAATGATTATATAAACATACAGTTAGCTTCATGTGACAATAAACTGTTTCATTCTAAGCACGCCAACTCACATCACACTTATTGCAAATGTATTGATAAAATGTATTAGAAATTGCCTGTTCAATAGGAATATGCTTAAAAAAATTTAAGAGGAAAGCTATCTTTACTTTTTCCTAAAAGAAAAATCTCAAAAGTAGTTTTGAAATTCTCTTGAAATGTTCACTTGTTCCCACCTACTCATTTTTAGCTTTCGCAGAAATAGTGTGGGTTTCGAAAACACAGAGCCAGCAGAGTTTGCTAAAATTTATCAAACCATTCTGAAATCCAGTCATTCCCTACATGGAGGTTTATAGTTCAATGTAAGAGCAGCTCTGGCACATTAGAATGAGTCACAAAATACAAAACAAACCTCCAGCATTCAGGCGACTAAATTACCACCCACTGAAGCAGCTAAAATATGGTAATGGTAAAGTTCTGATACAGACATTTCTTAGTGATCTAAAAGCATAAAACATTTTTTTTTTTTTCACAGAAAATTAAAGTACTCATGCTGGAGAGCTAGAATTAGTATTAGGTCATTTTTATTCTCCCTCTGTGAGTTTTATGAACCACAAAACACAGCCTTTGAAAGTCCATATATATATATTTCTTTTTATTATATTTCTGTAATACACCTTCCAGTTAACATGGTATTTTCCATCTTCTCCACCTCCCGCATGTCCTCATCGCAGGTTCTGACAAGTCTAGTTGCTCCCTTGACAGCAATATCTGAGAGATCTCTTGAAGTAAAGCCCAAGTGGCGCAATTAGCCAAGGTTTTCCATTACATTTTTTTTTTAATTTTTTTTTTTAAGATTACCTCTTCAGGCACTGGTAAACAAAACGCCAGTATGTGTTGAATAAGAACGGAGGAAAAATAGTAGCATAGGAAGAGAATATGGAAAATGTCAACAGGATATAACAGCAACGTTCCTGCTGCTCAGAGTAATGGGCAAATGGTTCAATAAGCTCCTCTCCTGGGTTTAAACTCGACCTATAATTAGTCTTTGCTTGGTACCTGCGTTGTGCTTGAATCATCTCCCAGGAACAACACAGCCTATCGTCTATCCCCGTTTTCTGGATGACTGGAGAAAGAAAATGAGATGTCATTATTTCAGTTTTAATGAAAACTGTACATGCTTTGAGGAAACAGCTTTATTACAGTGCTTACTTAAAGCTGTGACAGTAATACATTACAGACTCAATATGAAGCAAGCAGTTACGTTCCAGGGGTTTATACTAATGCACCTGACAGTCGGTTGTTGGGTTTCTCTTGTAATTTATCAGAAAAGGTAATAAGAAAGGGTGCACTGGACGAGCATTCTTCCACAAAGAAACATGTTTTGTAAATTGCATCTGATGTGGAAAATATGAAAATTATTTGATGAATGCCACTGATCAGCATATTCTTTAAAAATAAAAAAATCACACCAGGTTTCATCCAGGAAAAATGTCACAATTTTTGTGAAAAGTTTTGTACACATTTGTTTTGATTACAAATATGTATATTTTTCAGTCACATTCAATCCAGTTGGTTGAAAGGTTTCTGATTTGCTATTATTTTGGAAGGTTGTCAGTCAACTCCGTATTGTTTCTCTTTTGGTTCAAGATTATTACTTCAGTGTTGTTTTTATTTAACTTCATGCATTAGTTTCCTCTCTGCGTGGGTTCAGGTGGGTTTATTATCAAAAGACAAGTCATGGTAACTTATTATTTATTGTAATTTGAGCTAGTAGGGGCACGTAGATAATTAAATAAGACTGGTTGGAATGAAAGTTACCTATTGGCATAAAGAAGTAAATGTTCTTTATGTAAAACTCGAACTGGTCAAGTACCATATCGGAGTTCAAACCAGTTCTGCAGTTGCTTTAATAATGTACCATGGTCGACAGTGTTGAATAAACCAGCGCTATGGTTCTAGACGGTCCGTATTTATGCAGAGGTCAGGTTAGTCTCAGAAACAGGAAAAATAATTGGATAGAGGGACGTGCAACTTTTATTGAGTTAAATATGCAAACATTTTCCACCAGCTTGTAAATGTCTCAGTGTTACATTGTCCTTCATCTGGAAGCAGCTGGCAGGCTTTTCTAAACTGTAGCAGAACTTGAGCCTTATTAAAACACAATACTGGGAGTTTATGTAAGCAAACACCTGCAGTAAAATGATGCTATCAGAGTCCATAAGCTTGCAAACAGCTTCATTAGGCTGCTTTTAGCCTCAGCAATGATTTCTACCAGCAGCCATTGACAATATTTAATATATTTAGCCATTTAACTCCAAGTAAAATATTATTTCCTTTCAAATAATTTAGGAAATAGTGTCTTGTCTTTGTCTGTAGTTTTCTCCTATGAATCACTGAAACAACAGATTGGTTACTTTTCACCATCACTTTTCATAATGTTGCTCTACAAGTAAAAGCTCAGCAGATTTTCATAAGAAAATATGTTAAGAAGAAATATTCAAAGATGACTTTGGCGACTGGGGAGAGCGCCCATGCCGCCCCCACAAGATGTCGCCCCGTGCGGTTACCCATGTTACCCATGTCAGAAACCGCAACTCAAGTGAAATCCCATGAGGTATCGTATAATTTATTGTATGACTTAAAATGGATCTGATACAAACAGCAATTTACGGATGTCATTCCCAGACATAAATTGTTATTCACAGACAGTTGATTTTCTGGTTATCATCTCGTCAGCTGGTCTGATTCCTGAATATCATTTACATTATTAAGAGATTGTCTGCCTCCAGTCATCAGGTCTCCTCTGAGTTTTCCAAGTGTTCACTGCTGACATGTAATAGATGAGTCACCCAAGAGGCAGCTTGTAAACAGCTTTAAATAATGAGCTGGAAACAAGAACAACAGAAGGGTTTTTTATATAGAAAAGCAGGGTGGAACATACAGTACAGTACTTTAATTATGAAAGCTGCGCCCCCAAACAAGTATAAGAATATTTTATGTATGTTCCCAAAATTTTTAATTATTATTATTATTTTAAATAAAACAATCAGGATGTTTAAATTGTTTAAATCAGTAAAAAACAGAAAAGGTCTGAATTTGTGAACTGTTCTGTCAAAGTCCTTTCAGATGAACCAATCTCATATAGTTTCACATCGATACATTGCTTATCCGGCCACAGTTTACAAGAGAAATGCTGAAGATAAAGTCCAATCAGATATAATATAAATCAAGGTTGAGATGATTTTCTCATCCATCTTAGAGTTTTCTTTTAGGAGTCTTCTGCACATACCAAACTCTGTATGTATTAGTCTTTTTTTCACATGCAGACTTTATCAGTTTTTACTGGCAAGACTGTCTATATATTCATAAAATTGGTGTCATAAAATCGAATCAAATTTAGCAGAGAAAACATTATATGAACAACTAAATAAATAACCCCTTAAAAAATCTGGCACTAATGCATTTTTACTTATAATTTGTCTCTATTTATAAGGACTCAGCCAAAATACAGCAGCCTTGGGCAAAATAACTTAGTTCTCAATGCAAGGCTTCCTGTGAGCTACATCTTTCTTCTGACGACAGCAGAAACCCTCAGTCGCCCTAATTACTTGTGTTGGCTCAGCATTTTCACAGACTTCCACACAACAAAGCGATGACCCTTGTCTGGGTTTGTATTCGTCTACTTTCTTTTTCGAAGGATTGCTGCGAGTTGCACATCTAAAATTTGTGTTAGTTGCATTTCCATTTTCTTCGGAGAAAATCCGATCATTCAGCTTGTATTTTGGCAGAATATCAATTTTTTCTTGAAGTAACAAAAGAAAAACTTTTCGTTTAAATACGCATGATGTCAAGATGATGTGAGATTTCCCAAAATCCCATTTTAGAACAGATGTTCAAATAAATAAGAATATGAAAGCAGTGAAAGGGCCAAGATGAAGTAGATTTGTCCAAATCCCATGTTGTAAAAGCTGTTCAGCGATATGGCCTTGTGTGACTCCCTACATTTTCCTTGCAGTATAAGCTTTCATTTTCATGTAAGGATGACAATGCATAAAGGTTGGAGTTGGAAGATGACCTGGTAATTATTCATGTTTCTGTGAACATCATTTATACTCGACATGTTAGTAAAAGGTTGATTTTCTTAATGATTTTTTTTATAACCATCATCACTATAAAAAAGGAGAATTACAAATGATAACCATGATGATGTTTGATGATGACATTAATGATTGATATGATTTTGTCCAGAAGGAACGACGAATTAGAAGCTGAAGTAAAAATAACAGTAAGCTGAGTAAAAACAAATGCAAAGTGAAAAATTTCACTAAACTTTTAAAATTTAAAGGCAAATTTAAGTCGAGACATTAGTAAAATGTCCATTTTATAGTACATGTTCAAAGTATAAAAAAGCTTTTTCTATATTTTTAATTTTTTTTTGAAATCATTACTTTTCTTAGTTAGCAAGTACATGTAATGTCCAAAGTGTTTCTACTTTTTTGTTTTAGCTCACAAAAAACGGGTCTGCTGCCTTCACTGCAATTAAAAAAAAAGAGAAAATCATTTGAAATCCCTGAGCCATAAGTTGTAGATATTAAAATTGATTCTGTAACCGTACTGCTCAAACAAGAACACACACTCCAGATGTTAATTTTCAGAGCGACTCGATGAACATACTGCATTGTGGACCTGCAATTCCCACACTGAGGAATTTTCATGAACCATACGGCAGGTTGCAGACCCCTTCATCCTTCATGATTAAACTTTATGCACATTTATTAAAATTCAACTTCTCAGAACAGCCAAAAGAGCAGCTACAGAAACTATCATGCTCCCTCAATTCTGATTTTTCTTTTTGTCAATCTGGCCAGGTGGCTTATCCGTCTAATTTTCACCTCCAAACTTTGTAGCATTGGTGGGCAAATTGGTTGCACTTGCACCTGGAATATGGTTAGCCTTCTGAATAGAGATACTGACATGAAGGCAAACCATCCTGCTGCCGCACCGACAAACCCACAGTGAAAGAGAGTCGTGAGCAGATTCATAGTTTAGAAGGTGAGCTCACATAAATTAAGTAAGCATTTCAGGGATGCAATCATTAAGTGTCTTTTCACTCTGTGATTCTTATCAGGGCATCTCACCTGCGCCCTGTAAGTAAAGTTCAGTAGTGAGGTTGTCTCTCATCTTTGATTGTTCATTTTTGGGTGACATAAATACCATCATTTCCAGGTTGTAAGTTGTAGACTTACTTTTCACATACTTTGAACACTGCGATGCACCTAATATATGGGTTTTTACCAATGTGTTTTGAAAGGCTGGACTGCTGCATGATTAAGAGGACAGCACAAGCTCAGGAGTGATTTTGCCTTGGGTTGATTTTGCCTTGGGCCGCCCTGCACCACAGGGCGGCCCAGTGGTGCAGTTGGTAGCTGTTGCCTTGCAGCAGATTGTGGGTTCTTTCTGCATGGAGTTTGCATGTTTTCCCTGTGCATGTGTAATTGTCTCCAGGTATTCCTGCTTCCTCCCACGGCCCAAAGATATTGACTGTCACATTAATTGGGCTCCTTAAAATGTCCTTCAGTGTAAATCTGTGACTTCAGATTTACACTTCAGGCTTCTCTGCTCCTTACTTTGCTGGTGAACAGAGTCATTCCTGACCACCATGATTTACATTATGTCTGCAAACCCATTCAAGTTTTCAGAGAAACGTGTGAAAAATGTGACATTGAATATGACTTCAGTGGTTCTGTGCTTTTAGTGCGCAGTAGATTGCAATCAATAACTTTTTCAGGTATTTTTTTTTTTACTGAACATCCGTGTTACATGCAGTCTTTGGAAAAATTATTTATGGTGCATATTTTATCAAAATTAAAAAAAAATATATATATATATATATATCTTTGTAAATATCTCATGTTACAACTTGGACGTCTACATCTCAAGTGTGGCCTATTTGAGTACAATTTTCTTTTTCATTGTTAGTTGCACTGGGCTTAATGACTTAAATAGGGCTTAAAACAAAATAATGCCACAGTTTTCTGATTTTCATTTGCTAAAATGTTTGAAAGCAGCCTGACATAGTTCTTCCCCTTCATAGTTATGAGCAACAATGTGTTGGTCATTACATAAAACTCCAATTACATAAAACAGTCTTTGGTTGTAACATGAGAAAAATTCGAGGGTTTGAAATCCTTCACTATTATAGTATGTAATTCATATTTCTGATAGCCATTTGCTGAGTGTAATCAAGATCAGTATTCATGGATGGATTAAAATAGATTATTTAAAACACTAAGCTTCTGATACATCTGAAACAGACATGTTTTTCAGTGATTTTGCTTTGCACAAAAAAGTAAAGCAAAAAATTGAAAAAGCAGCCATATTTTCCCCACAAACCTCCCCTAACAAAATAACTTTGAAGATGACAATTTCTTTCGTGACACGGGGAAATTACTGTCATGTGAATCATGCCCAAAGAGCATATCTTCACTTCATGTTAGCAAGCTGTAAAGGACATGATGAGAGTTTCACAAAAATATACTGAGTGAAAGCCTGAACTGTCTCATCCATTTGTCCTTACAGCTGGTGAGCGAGCAACAAGAGAGTCGGCCGCTATTAAGCCCTTCCATCGACGATTTCCTCTGCGAGACCAAATGTGATGGGATTTCCCGCCCAGTGACTTCCAACACAGCCGGTGCGGTTCTTCTCCTTTCACTCTGTTCAATTACTGATAACGCAAAACGCATGAGGGGCTTCAACGATACGCTCGCAGCTGCTTTCAACTGATATGTTTTTATCAGCCATCTGAGATTTGCTCGTCTTCTGTTTGGATGTATCAGATGTCTGTTATTTGAACACCCACATGTTCATTGTTGCAACTTATTCAATTCATGCTTGCACATGAGGTTTGCATCCGACAAAAGAACAAGGCTTTTCAGTCACCAAAGTAGTTTGCGTTGCAGCCAGTAATGGATTGTGCCTTTTTAAGACTGGGCATATGTGCACCGTTCAAACAGGATTATCAATGGCAATGCAATACCAGCGCCAAATGTTTTTCTGGCTCATATTTTTAAACAAATTAGTTTTTGTGAGTTCACATGTTACTCTGATTTTCTGTGTCAACTCGAAAGAAAAATTCAAGAAGTAATAAACATCTGATGCTGAACAGAAGTGGCTAGTGTTTGTCCCAACGAGAGACGACTTCTTGAGAAATAGTCAGAAATATTATTTAAAAAGTGACATATTCATACTCTTTACTGTGATTTCTTTCCGTCTCTTTCAGTAAACTTGACTACTGTAATGTTTATAGCATTTAAGTGACAAATAAAACTGTGGAAATCTGTGAAAGGGCAAAAAACATTCAGACCACTATCATCCTGGCTTAGATGGTAACTGATCAAAAAGTCCTACCATCTGCAAAGTCATAATTTGCGGAGCCTGTTTGCACAGCTGACATGTGTCATTTCTAAACTGGCCACTGACTAATGTTGATTCAGCTGAGAAAAAAATAGCAGAACGTTTTGGGAGCCCCTCGGCCTTCTGTCTCACAGCCTCATGGTGCTCCTGCTGTCACTGGCATCAACTAAACACAAGAATCAAACTCAAACTAAATAATTGAGATAATCCGTTCTTTTTAGGAAACATGAAAAGCTTAAAATTTGAGCTTGTCTGAGACAATACAAAACAATACAGATTTGATTTTCATGATAAAGGTTTTGTTCATGGACTTCTCTAAAAATAAATGATAGTTGGCCAAGATTAATGATGATAATCACAAACAGAATCACTTCTATCCTCATTAGACATCAATCTTTGTTCTCTCAGTTCTTTATGTAGCTGCAGTTTAGCTAGTTATTTATGCCAAGTTTAAAAAAAATGAGATGAGAAAATTACTGTCGTATCAAGACACAATGTGCATCGGTTTAACAGAATTGGTCTACTGACCCACATAAAGTGAATAGCGAAAGTGTGTCTATTATACAGGGCATAGTTTTATTGTAACACCATAGTGGATCCAGAGCAGGCGCACAGAGAGCACGGTTTCTGAAAACACATAATGTATAATGCGACCTATTGTTTTCCATTTGGTAAATAGATTTAATTTACCTACTTTAGATAAGACCCCTCATTCACCTTTTTACAACAGATTGGATTGTGTGTAATAAAAATTAAATTAAAGGTGTTTCCTAGAAACATTTTCTACCCAGTAATAGAACCAACTAGACTTACTATAACCACTGAACACCATGTGACAAATTTGCATGTTGTTTGCCTAGGGATGAGCGTGACAGACTTTAAAACAAATCATGTCTAACACTACTCAAAGTTTATTCTCAAAATAATAAAGAGCCTTCTGCAAAAGCCTCGGTTTTGGAGAAATATATCTTTTAGTCATCATAGCCACATGAAGGATTAAAACGATAGCAAGACAATCTGACTTTTATACAGACCAAACTAAATCTCTTGAAGTAAGAACAGTAGTCCTTTGCAATTGTGATATTACACAACCTGTTATGTCAATTGTGATTTGATATATTTGCAAAGATGTATGCAGGGCATATGGCTGATGGTTAAGCTTGGCACACTTCCTTGTCCCATAGCACTGTTTCTTTAAATGGATGCAGGTGCCAACTATAATTGGTATAGCTGGCACTGTACCAATTATGTTGCTGTCACAGGCATTACTGGCATATCAGACTTGACAAAGGCATGCTTTATATATGGGATTGAAGTAATTAATTTAATCTAAAGACACTGAAATGTTAAAGCAAGCTTGTATACTGTCAGCTAATTTGTGGACATTTACACCACCAAACAGCAAATTGTTTGGCAAACGCAGCATCTATCCAGTCTCACCGAGAAATGGAGAAACCTTTTTGACATTACAGTGTTTTCATGAGCAGCTTGAACCCGTTTTAAAACACTGAAAACAGTTCAGACAACTACCCTCCTGAGTCTGTCTCCTTTGATTTGTAATTATCCTCGTCATCTAAAAGGCACAAGGCATGAAAGGCAAGCACAGTCTCTAATTATGCACAGATTTCAGTCAACAAATGCTCTCTGGTTGGTTGTCATAAAACAGAAACATGCCAATTATTCAGATATTTGCCTGGAGCTATGCCTTCACGCTCTACAACATATAAGTCACAATCTTTGGAGATAAAAGTGAAATACTTCAGTTTTTACCTCGTTACTAAAATCCAGATTTAGTTGACATATTCTTAGGTTGTTGGGTTTTTTTTGCATGCTTTCTATAAAAGCTGCTTTTATTTTGATCCAACTTCAAAAAGCAGTTACAATTATATAAAACAATTTATTTTAGAGAAACAAATTAAAACATTTTTTTCATGGAGAATTTGGCAAAATTTAAATTAGCGGTAGCATTCATCTGGAAGCAGCAGGCTTCCATCACTTTAAATTGCAGTTGTCAGTGAGCAGGAATGCTGTCCTCAGTACAGGGATAGTAAATTATATATATTTTTTAATGAATAACCAAGATTGCAAGCAGACAGACATATGAGTGGTGTGTACATGAGCTTGATTGACAGTGCTAAGATCTTCCACCTGGCTCTGACTGGTTGTTTCTAACAGGGTGTGGTTCATGTCTGCAGATAGCAGTAGAGCAACAGGAAGAAGTCAAAGCAGTTAGAGTTTTTCACAGTTTATCAGTCTCATGTTACTCTGTCAGGACATAGTTACAGTTTAATCAAATACGGAAAAAAAAAAAAAAAACTTTTAAATGTTACCTACTGCAGCTTGAAAAACAAAAGCTGAATTTACAATAAATCTGACTGTAATCACAATAAAACTAGTGAATAAGAATTAAATATCTTCACTAAAAGGCCTTTTTTCTTTCCCTCTCATCTTTGTTTCTTATACAACCAAGGGAGGAGTTTATGCCCCAACATATAGTTTATTTACTGAAAAAACAATCTGATAGCTTTTTGTTTTAAAAAATCTTTACTGACAGTTTGCACTTGCCATGCAGTTTGTCTTTGTTCGCAGCCTCACTTCTCTCTCATTTTGCTCTTACAGTTCTTTCTTCCACCCTGGACCTTTTAGATCTCAGTGAACCGGGAGAAAGGAGGAACAGCAAGGAAAAGAAAAGTGCTCTGGTGTCCCGAGGTGACGGCCAAAAGAACAGCTCACACAAGAAAAAGACAGATGAGACTGAGCTGATCCAGGTGGAAGTCGAACAGACAGGACCAAGCATGCGAAACCCTGAGAGGGCATCGCTTGAGTCAGGTAGAGACAGTGAAGCGTTTAAATAACTGCTGTGAACCAGCAGTTATTTAGAATTGTAATACTTGGAAACAACTATTGTCTTACTCACAAAATAAATTGAAATCTGTGTATGGTTTTAATTTTATCAAGCCAATACATTCAATGAAGGCAAAATATTAAAGAAAATACTCTGCAGTGCTTCATGCTCATTTCACCTCTGTGCTCTAAAGGCACAAAAACGTCACAAGCCTCTTTCTGCAGTTCTGCCACTTTCCCTCCATAGTGATAATTTCCATTATTCTGCCACCTCAAAGATCCACAGGCCACAGAGGGGGCGAAGCAATTTAGGGTAATGACAGCTATCATTTTGAAAGGGATTTCCAGGATAGGGCCAATTACTTTTGCATTTGGCGTCTGAAAAGGTGAAAAGGATAAGTAATAACGCTCTGAAAGTCAAAGAGAGTGATACTGATTTAGGTCTTGCTGACATTTTTGAGGAAAATGTCAGCTCTTCTTTTATTTGTAAAATATCAGTTGCAATTAAGACCCGTCAGACTTAATTGGTTATTTTGTAGGTCATGTTTTACTGGAAAGTTTCATGCTTTTTACTATGATCAAAACATGATTGTGTTTGGATTCAGTTTTTCAGTTCAGGCTGATTCAAAACTATCGTGTGGCAATCATCATGTTTTTGTATTTCAATTACGTTTCCTAGTTACCATTGGATCGTTGGATAAATGGGAAGAACTTAATCCCAACGCTGGGAAGAATGGCAACAGAAAGTGGAAGCTGGAGAGACGGCGCTCTTCAAAAAACTCATCCAATGAGTTCTTATGGTGGGTCATTTTTGTTCTGACTACAAATTAAAGATATAACAGAAATTATCCTAATATGTTCTTTACTAATCTGTACTTCATAATATGATGTTATTATATGATTTGTTATGATACGACCCATATAAAAAAGCTGTTTCCTTGTCAGCTGAAATGTGAGTAATCAGTAATGTCTTCATACTGAGGATGCTTAAAGTAGCAACAGATGTGGCTTTTGTACTAAAACAGTCTGGTCCTAATAAAATAAACCCTCAGTTTCTGCTCATGAAGCAACACAACACCATCTGCACAATGCAGATAAAATACCAATCACACTAAGACTCGTTTGTAAAGGCAGCATGTCTTTTACAAGCTAAGAAAATGTATTTTGATGTGAATTTTCTGAAACAAAAACATCAGAACCATAAATCCATTCTCCTCTCCACATCTCCTCTTTCAGAAACCATTGGAATTTTTGAGATAGCGCAAAACGTAGCAGAATTATGGTACTGCAGATTCGGCTCGATCGTCGCTGCTCGGTTCGGTCTTGAAGGGTTAATTGCATCCTTCTAAGGGTTTTTGGTCCTTCTAATGATGAGAAGCACCAAATGATTTCCATATGTGTCAAATAAAAATACCCAGATAAAGTAACTAGTAACGTGCTGTATTGCACCTCATGTTGATGTATTTCTCCTGTAGGTCCATAGACTGCAAAATCCAATCTGACTCATCAAATAAGAACTTGTTGGAAGCAAACACCAAAGCAGAGCCAGAATCAGCCTTGGCATCACAAGTAAGTATTCAGTGTTACAGCAGAAAAGCTGAGCGATAATGTCACTGACGTGAGCTCTGTGTGTGCAATTTAAACCCTGTTCATTGATATGAACAGTTTAACATATCCAATCATCATTTAGGCATTTTAAATGAGTTTAACTTATTTAACAACTGCACAATGGTGATGTATATCCAAGCTTGTGTCTGATAAGACACTCTGTTCTGTCACTGTTTGCCCATCATTTTGTCCTAACACCTACAATTCTTCCATTTCAGCTCAACAGGCAGTATATTAGTGGAAGACATGTAAGCCTCCCTATGTATCCTTTCAACAACAAAAGACTTTTACATTTGCACCACTTCAACAGCATGACACCATCTCAATAAGGACCAAAGTCTTAGTTATCCGAAGGCATCAACATGCACTGTTACCGCTTCCTTTTGTGATGCCTTTATGTCCAAATGTCACTCGCTTCTGTTTTTTGTTGACGCCGCTCTGTAGGTTAACGTAAGGAGTCTTGTTTCCAGATGCCATTATTAGATTAATAGCCTATGAATTATTTAGCTGCTTTACTCTAAGCCCATTAGTGTTGGTCCTACTAAGCAAGCATATATCACCTGTTCAGCACTCATGAATAATAGATTTTGGAGTAAAGATAGAAACTCCACATGGAAGGAGATTATTGACAAACAAACACAGAAATGTGTTTCACTTTGGAATTACTAGCTTTATCTGTGGCTCAGATACTGTCGAGATTACTTTTACTTCCTGTCTACTTAGTGACCCTTAAACCACCACATACATAAAAATACATGGAAAAGCATGCATGCAAAGAGGAAACATGTCTTGCATGATTTATTTCTCAACTAACTAACAATTGTGTGGCTCAAATATCTGAGCTTAAGGAAAAATCCACCCTAAGTTATGATAAAAAATTAAAAAGCACTCTTGCATCCTCTTTAAACTATAGAGCTTGATGTGTTTTAGGTAAACGGCATGGAGTTTTTTAGATCAATAATAACATAGCAAAATCTCATATGATTTTAAATGCATGAGGATTAAATCACTGCATAGCCTGATACAACCTAGATAATTTCCACACTGATATCCTACAATTGACAGAAGGTTCACTTTCTTTTACTGAAAATTAAAGCAAGAAAGACAGTCAGCGTTCATCCTAATGGTAAACCATAATCTACATACTTTTATCCTGAAATTTGCTTTACTGCATCCATAGTAAAACCCATGATTCAATTGTAGGTACAATGATGCCAACAGGCAACATTCAGTCAAGAATCCTTTTTTATGATGCCCTCTTTATAATGACTTTGCATTTTGATTGGCAATTGAACTCTGTTTGCACCGTGATGGAAAATAAGCATAACTTAGCAACAGTAATTAAGAGGACAGCCAGAGTCTTCTTACTCCGCTTTGCCACTTTGCAATCTGTGTGGCATTACTTATTTTACTACAGAAAGGCAAGAAATACACAATGATCACATGATGTGTGATCATATAGAAACTTGATATCTTTTCAGTTCGGCCATTTTTCATTTCTAAGTTTATCTTAAAGCATAACTAAATAGTCCTCATCTCAGGTGAATGAAAACTGTTGTTTGGTTTCTAATTGAATATTGTCCACAGATAATTAAGCTGTAAAGATGTAGAAAATTAAATTCCCTGTTTTGTGTCCCTTTTGGGTGGATTTTTCCTTTAAAACACCAACTGCAGTGTATTAAAATGACATTTTGCCATCCCAAAGGGCACCAGAAACTCTAAATCTGGCGATATTTTTGTTTCTTTCAAATATGCATTGGCTTTTTTTTTTTTTTTAATTTTCCTGATCCATTTCGTGGCATCAACCTAAATTAAACTTCAATTCCCATCAGTAGAGATGGGAATTGCTACAGGTAATAACTCGCCTACGTCCCAAGCAATAAAAGCAGAAGATAGAGCAGTGTTGGTCTTTGTAATAGATTTTCTTGCCCTGGGATACATATAGCCTTTGCTATTTACAGTAAATTTTGTGTCATATCATACCAGAACATGATGGGTTATATAAAAACCATTTACTAGAGCAGATTTGTAATAAAAATAACGGAAATTACACTGCAGTCTGACAATGCCAAACTACATGCATGGACTTAACTGGATGATTATTTTTTTCAAAGCAGGACAAAGCATTGCATCCAAGTTTGTCAGAAAATATATCAGCTTGTGTTGTTTTTTTTTTATTACTATTGCATGTGCAGGTGCACAGAAATTGGGCCAGGCTTGGGTGGAGGATGAAACTGAGAGAAGCCAGTTTTTTTCAGATGTGGGTCGGGTGATGGGGATGTACGCTGGTGGTGGTTGCTGACATTAGTGATTCTGCTATCCTTCCTGAGCATGTCAGAGGCTTTGTTGAGGCAGGAATATTTACTCGGCCCCGAGAAAGCAGCAACGGCTGACCCTGCACACTCTCCCAACCCGCCTCTTCCTCTGGCTGCGCGTGTGTGCTGTGATGTGCTACGTGAATGTAAAAGGTGTACGTGTTATAGACCTTTTCTTGGCATAAATGTTTATATCATGAAATGTGTGTATGCGTGTGTGTGTGTGTGTGTGTGTGTGTGTGTGTGTGTGTGTGTGTGTGACAGGCTCGTCTAACGAAGGAACAGCGCTGGGGGAGCGCCCTCCTGTCAAGACATCAGTCCCTGGAGGAGGAGTTTGAGCGAGCCAAGGCTGCTGTTGAGGTAAGCCATGTGCAGCTCAGTGCTATTGCTCACATCTGTCACCTGTCAAAACCAAGGCATCTTCCCCGCCAACTTTTAATGAGATTTAACACGAATCGCCAAGATGGTTTTTCAATTTCCAGCAGATGAAATTTGTGTAACTTGTGTAATGTCCTTGTGAGGGATATATATATTTTTTGAAATTAGGAGATGGAATAATGATGAAAACAGACTAAACAGATTATTTAGTTTTTTATTTGTTAAAAAACAAAAAAGTTTTGTTGTTTTTTAACAGCAATAATTCTGGCTTGTTTATTCAAGGAACAAAAACAATTCTAACTGTAAGCTATGAATAAAGCTCACAATTTATACCCAATGCTCCCAAATGAGGCCCTGAAGAAGAAATGCTTAAAAAAAACGTGTTTTCTGTTTTTATTATAATCTTATAGTCCTATGGAGTCTTATATTTGTGTTATTTTTTAAAGCCATTTCTTTATAATTACACCACTAATTTAAACCCCCCAACAAAGAAAAGAAGACTAACTAAATGTATTACTGTGCATTTCCTGTGCATTGTTTGGCATATATGGATAGTTTTTCAAGACCATTAAATGTTGAGCTGATATATTAAACTTTTATCCTGTAATGTAACAAAGTTCTGCTCTTAAGTTTCAACTCCTGCTTTATTACGATGCCAACTAGTGATTAAATATGGAATTTTATCTTAAAAATTTAAAAATTTCAGCAAGACGGCCGATTTTCTGCTCTAGTGGCCTTTATGTAGCAGTGACCTGACAGGATGGGGGAAATAAAGGAGAAAATAGTCCCAAAGAACCAAGAATGAGTGTTGAACTCGGGACGGCTGTGTCAGGGCGCCCGCTCTAACCGCAGCGCCACGCCATGCCCCAGTACTTTTTACGCTTAAATGAGTACTTCTCACTTGTACTACAAATAAATTAAAGTAGTCCTACTCTACCCACTTTTTAATAGCATAAGAAGCAACTATGGAATATGTGTGAAAGCTATACCAGAGACTTCAGGAATTGGAAATCCCTTTTCAAACGGAGCAAGTATGTCTCACGACAAAAGACAAAAACTATGGATGCTTTGTGCTTCAAGGAGGCTAAATGTTTCTTGCTTTTGTTGTAAGTGTCCAAAGCCCGCCTCACATAACTCTAATTTAAAATGCAGCGCATACTCATGCCCTTTCACATTCATCTAGGAATCCTAGAAAAGATAGCTCAGAGAATATTAAATCAGCACTGAGCTTTTCACTTTAATTCATTGGATTAGAAGAGCCAGACAAACATAAGGAAATTAGGGCCCAGAGAGGCAGCAGATAAAGAATTAGTCCCAGAAGTATGAGCTTCGTCTTACTGAGTCGTCCCTGATAAAAAACTGTAAGGTTTTATGTCCTTATACATAAAAATCAATGGAGAAGGGAGGAGAAAGGGTGGCGATCCAAGAGATGGGGCTCAGCTTTGAATTCCTGTTCCAGGAAGGTGATGAAGAGATATTTAAAGAAGGCAAATGGCTGTGCATTTTAAATGAGGTGGTGACAGTGAAATACTTTCATGAAACCTCTGAAACAGCCAAAGCATGACTTTGAAGAATACTGAGGGACAATTAAAAATACTCCCACACCGGTGATAAAATGAGAGAAAGGTGACCCTAAGTCCTCTTTTGTATAAAATGACAACAGGAGGGTTTTACGTTTGTTACTCAGAACATCATGAAAAGCAGACAGTTTGGGATTGCAGAAGAAATGCAATTCTGTAAAGACTGTAAAGACCTTTTTCACGGGAACCGGAAGCTGTATCTGAAAGGGCTGCGGCACTTCCTGTTTTGGTGACTGTAATTCAAGTACTCTGAAAAATGGCTCTCCTCCTCCGGTCCTTTTCATCGTCCTTACTTAATTTCCCAGCCCTTTCTTTCGCTGAAAATCGCAGCGGCTAATTCATCCACCAACAAACGTGTGAAAGGATACAAGTTCTTCCACGAAAAATATATCCACCGCTATCAAGTTTATTAAACACGTAGCTTAGCGAGCTAACCGCTAGCTACAGTATATAAACTACACAAACACCGGAATGAAACTTAACTTAGTTTGCTAAATTATGTGGAATATTGGAGACAAACATAATTTAAACTTTTCAATTATATTCCGATTACATTCTGAAATGTATTTTCCAGTACAGTTTGTGAAAAACAGCACAGTCGCTCCACAAAATACATAACCACGTAATCTCATAATTTCATTATGATGTGGTCATAATAACAATAGTATTATAGTAACAGTTATATTTGACTGAAAATTATCTTACATGGAAAATATATACAATGTACTATCTTAATTAGACGTTTACCTGCTGGTGGATGTGCCATATAATCATGGTCCGCAGTAGCATCTTTAGCCTGGCTAGCTTTCTGAGAGAGGACAAACTGCCGTTTCTTAACCCTCTCGAAAGCAGACTCTCTCTTTGCCGGTGGAGTGAAGTTATTCCAGGCAAACGGGGAAGGAACAGCTCCACTTCTAAGACGGCTGGTGGTGGATCTGCTAACAAAATCCTCCGATGTGAAGTGGTGACTGCATATGAAAGTGCTCCCTGTCTTTATGCAAAAGTCGGGACCTTCATCTCTTCCGATCGCCTGGATCGACTGCCTCCGTTGGTCCGGGTCCGTCAGGAACGCATGATAGGACAGATATGGCTGTTTTCTTGCCCCACATGAACAACCAGGGACTGAACAAAAACAACTGCGCCGAGACTGAGCCTTTTAATGCTAACGCTATAGCCACCGGAAGTTGTCCAACCCCACATCCGCTTTAAAACCCGGAAGCGTGAAAAAGGTCTATTGCTTCTTTTTTCTGAAGGATCTGCAGCGTTTCAGAGTCCTCACTGTTTTCCTATTAGCCTATCATCTCGTCTCACCTTCATTTTCTTCTTTGTCATCTATCATATTACTGTATTATTGTTGCAAACTCTTTCATTCTGATGCAGGCAATTTTATGAAAGAGAACCATGAAAAACCTATTAAATAATATTCAAAAATAGAATAGAATAGAATAGAATAGAATAGAATAGAATAGAATAGAATAGAA
>VMRN01000008.1:6894057-7082637 GCA_010277015.1 Poeciliopsis turrubarensis | reverse complement strand
AATAGAATAGAATAGAATAGAATAGAATAGAATAGAATAGAATAGAAACTGTAATTTGGAACAAACAGCCAGTAAAACCAGGTTGTAAACAATTAAATTAAGTCGTAATCACTCATGTCAAAAAATTATTTGTTCTTACCTATTTTTTGCATGTTTTCATTGGCATTTAACAATTTATCTTTGGGCATGATTTCCTTTGAGAATGAAAGATCAGACATTGATTGAACTTTTGATTCATTTTACAACAGCTTGCAATGGTTTTGTGACGGTCCACAACAGAAGCACACAGTTCACTCCTGAAAGACGTTTCCAAAGTTTTATTATTCCCTTATTTAATGGCTTTGTAGTATTTTGTCCAAGGAGATGTTTTATTCTCATCTGACTGACATTATCAGGACTCCAGCTTCCTATTTTTGTCCTGCTGACCAAGGACTTGCCCTATGCAGCATAGCAGCGGGTAGCTCATTAACATTAAAGGCCAGGCCAGGCCTGTGCTCCAGATGAAAAGGACTTTTTTTCGCCATCAGGAGGCTGCTGTGTCACCGGTAAATAATGAGACTTTCCCTTTTTTTCTTAAACATGCTCCCTGGGCAAAATATGGACAAGTAACCTCGAGGAACTACTTGCTTGGCTCCAGAGACTCTGACTCAATTCAAAATAATTAAAATTGATGTTTAATGTTAAAACTTTTAGGCTACCTAGCATAACACTGTTGAATGCCAAATAGACACTTTTTCATGAATCATAACAAATCCCGATCCGATATATTTATCTTGATGGATTCCTATAGCAGGAGTTACAATATATGCAAATGTTTGTTAATTCTTTAAACCTTCCAGACCAAACAGAGCACAGACGATCCAACCAAATTTGCAGTACCGTAAAAAATGTGAATATTTTCTGAAAGCGTGTTTATGGGTTATTACAGTAATTTCACCCCCGCTATAGCACGGAGTGAAATTAATCTGAGAGGCATTTTTTTTAATAGACGGTAAACCGTGGAAATAACTTTCTAACTATTGAAAGTTCCAGTTGTTATTGATAAATGGGCAAATATATAATAACTCACAGGACATTTAAAGACCTGTGTACAACTCAAATAAGCAAAAATGTCCGGTTAACAATAAATGAGCGTTTATCAAAAAAAGATTACTATTAAAAGTCTCCCGTGTCTCCAAGCTTCCTTCCCTGCCAGAATAAAGAAACCACACTTCCAAGGAACAGCAGTTTTCTATTTTTACATTACGTTGCTGAGGTTCTTTCTTTGGGAGGTTCTTTCATTGCACCGTTTTTTGTGCTTGTCTGGCAGCTGGTGAACATAAAGTTTATATATGACAGCTGGCTTTGCAGAATGTTAGGTTTTATCTCTTGGACCAAATTAATGTGGAAGGTGAAAAGGCTCATTTGTGCTCTAACAAAGCTTTTTATTCAATTCCTTTTGGGATTATAGTATACGAATCGGGAGCCATGCTTAGTGAGGCAAAAACAGGGGTCGCCTTGCAGTGCTGGGTTTATGCATTGATATTTTAATGAAAGTAAAAGAATAAGATTACTGGAAAAACTTCCACAATGGTATTTTAATAATCTGACTATTGTGTGTGGTCATGCAAATCTTTTAACATCCTGTGCATTTAAATTAGTTTGAAGATATGTAGTCATATTCAATGAATTACATCATTCTTTCTGACGAGACTTAATTCTTATTTTAAAAGTACATTTTGAAAATAACCTTGAAACTGATAAGAATGATACTTTTCATTAAACCCACATTTCTGGATGTAAAATGTTTTTATTTCAATTGTAAATTTAGAACATTAAATAGTTTCTATGCACCTGACATGGATTGCAGTTGTTGTCAGTAGAGTGAAAATCTGCTTTGGCTGCATATGTCCCCTCTGTCTGCCCTATGCAGATTAAGCCACACTAATCATGATGTTGGTATTACCAATTAATTTCTAACCAGTTGTGACATGTTTATTGGCTGGGAGCTCCTTCAGAGCGGCTCAGATTAAAAGTTGGAGCTATGGGCTCCTTCCAGTAAGACACAGGATTTAAATTTTCTCTCTGTGTTTTTGCTCTGTTTCCCTTAATTAAATTGCCAGCACCAGTGTTAAAAACATCACAGCAATATAAGAAAACGTATTTGTAATGTAAACATGCCTGCACCCTCACTCCATTTCAAACACGCATCTAATCATATGATGTGATTAGAGGAAGAGTAGATTGACACGATTCAGTAATGAGACGGTGAACTAAGTCACAGTGCAAACACAGGCCCACAGCACTGTAAGGAATAATGAAAAGCATTAAGGCAGCATTATGAAAATGATAATAGCTGCTGCATGAAAATCATTAAAGCAGGCATGAGGACGGAGATTAAAAGCAATCAGAAACAAATGAGATGCAATGTGTGATGGTTCCTCCAAAGCACTAAAACAAATCTGCTTTAAAGGATAAATTACATTAAACATACTGCAACAATACCCAGTATGAAATATTTAGTGAATAAAGATATAGAATAAACTTTAACTTTATTTATTTAAGTTTCTCAAACTGCAAAAGATGTTGAAATCAAAATAAAGTAAATACTCAGTGGAGCATCATGGTGGCCTCACTATCAATCATGCGGCGGATTTAACGTCATCTCACATCAACTCCCGTATTCTTGCCGTGTAAATATCTAGATCTGTATTTTATACCAGTCTGCAGCATCAGTACACACACAGTGACTGTATTTTGATCCGTCATGTGCTGATGGAGTTCAGTCACACAAGTCAGTCAGTCACACAAGGCTGTTCTGCTTGGCTTCATTCTTCCCGGTCCGCTCTCCTTTCTGACAGGAAGACATCCGAAAATCATGGAGCCAGCCAGATGGAAGAGAAAAAGCTGTGGCTATTCATTGCCAGTAAAAGCATCTGTAGTGGCAGCCATATGCACGAAAAGAGATGGGACTACTCATTAAGTGTTCAAATGTACAAACACAAAAAACTTGAACTTGATTCGTGCTCAACTGACGTCGGTTTGGATCGGAGTCGATCTTCCTTCAGAGAAACATTTCTCTAACAATACCTGCTTTGAGTTTGTAAAATAAGATTTTTCAGCTTAAACTGAAGTAAAACCAAGTGGAAAATATAAGAATTTAATTGTAATGTTTTTTTGATAAGTCGGTTGTTTGCATCTTTTCCAACTAATACAGACAAATCAAACCACAAGGTTAATGACTGACCAACTCTGTCATCGAAGAAATGAATTTAGCAAAATTAATTTATTAATTAGCACTGTTCCAGTTTTCAGTCAATCATATATTTTTTAATAGTTGAAACTGAAAGTTTACAGACGTGATAAAAAGAGACATACTGTACATTCACTGTATGAACGGTTCATCATACTGGACTTACTGAATGAGTCCAAACTCATTTTAGATCAGTTGAAGTTACCCAAATTATTTCTAAATGCCACAACAGTGAGAAGAAGAATGTGTCAGAGGTTTATTTATTAATTTATTCATGACCATAAGTTTACATGCATTTCCTCAGGACTTGAAAGCGTTGCCTGTGAACTGTGTGACTTGGGTCAAACGTTTTGGGTTTTACCAACAGTAGTTTGATGGAGTTCTGGCCCATTCCTCCTGACAGAACCAGTGTTTTCAAACACACCTTGTGGGATTAAGAACAGAGCCAAAACACTAATTATTGTCCTTTTTTGGAAAACACTTTCACTGCATCCTCAGGGTCATTTCCTTCATGACCTCCCTCGCCTTATTTGTTATAGACATAGACGAATTCACATTAAGTAAGTTAAATATTTTCAATGCAAAGTTGTATTATGCTTTTCAAGAGCATTTAATGCATCATAAATTACAATGAAGTCTGCTATTAATTAAATAAAATTAAGCTCATCCTTTGTTCTGAACGCTGATGTTTACTGAATCAGCCTAAAACTTATACTGTGTACAAATGAAAAGATTTCATATTATAATAAATGGAAATAGTGGATTAAAACTGAAAGCAATTCTTTTATGTCTCATATTGAAGTTTCAAACAGAGGTTTTATAAGATAAGGGTACGTGAAGTAAAGGCTCATCTATCTTAAAGGTCCAGGATTTGCTTCCCTGCCAAACATAAAGATGAAACGTAAATGCAGAAAGTGATTTGGCATCTTAAACTGACAGGTTGCCCATCTAGAGAGAACCTCAGCTCTGTTAGCAGCTAATTAAATGCCAACAAATGACTGTTCAAATGTCAAGCTGATAGAGACTGTACAATCCTTCGCTGGGATACTTTCACATTTGCAATTAAGATATTTTTAAACTATAATTCATTCTATACTAAAAATATGATTATAGATCTTAATTACATTACATTATATATTTTAAGGGCATCATTGTAACACATTAGTAGAATTTACTTTTGTTATATTGTGTTTTATTTTATTAAATAACCATTTTTTTGACCTGCTGCTCAATTACTAGAAGACTTGATTATTTTTTCATCCATATCTTTGTTTTCAGTGTACAAACTTTTTTGAGCTCCACTTTGACATGTAATTACAAGTCAGAAGGAGGGCGAAGTTCATAAATTACAAGGACTCACTAATCTTGACAAATGTGACATTTCCAGGTGATGGAAAACCTAACAGGGGCTTTTGTTTTACAGCACATTAATCAGTCATTCCCCGCTGTCACCTGGCACTCTCTCCCCATCTAACCAACCGTAATCCTCCACTGCTTCCTCTGTATGATGTCTGCAGTCGGATACAGAGTTCTGGGACAAAATGCAGGCAGAGTGGGAAGAACTGGCCCGACGAAACTGGCTGACAGAAAACGAGCAGGCACAAATACCCTCATCTGTATCTCCACATGAAAAGGTCAGAATGTCTTACAGCATCCGTGTGCAGGAATCTCTCCAGATGGTGAAGAAAATGTGCAGAAGACATTTAAAATGATCATTCCTTTCCATTGTAGCCACAGGTTTGATCAAAAGGAGACATTGTTGGTAATAACTCAATAAAATCAGACAATTTTTAACCTGTTGACATTATGAAACAAATTAAGCCACTTTATGTTTTACGCAGGGTTAGACTGAAATGCATGTAAATAAATGTGTAATTTGAATGTTTGTAAACTGCCTTGAGATGAAATCTGTTCTAATTTGGTGTCTAAAAACGATTCATGTAGTCACAGCTCACCGACAGTAAACAATGCATTATTTACTAAGAGTTGCACAAAGTTCTCAGATTAGAATTGCAATTTAATGCATATGAAGGGCCTAAAGAGCCATAGTGCAATACCCAAATGAGTCATTTATTAATAATTATTTATATTTTTGGTAACTTTATACATAATTTAAAATCAGATAATAAAAGATTTTTTAATAACTTTCTGCAGAAGCACAGTAACTTATTTGCAGCATTGCTAATGGAGGTCAGTGAGTGGGGCCAAAGCATCTCCGTCCAAGCAGATGAGTCACCGTCTAGTTTAACAAATCAGGTGTTACAATTTACTTATGAGTTTCTAAATTGCTGTCTGTTGCTCTGTATTTGAAATATTTACAGTAAAGCTACAGTAAACCTTTGTCAAATTGTGTAATTAATAAATGATTCAAACATTTCAATTGGTATAGAAACACAAACCTGTTTATTCATTGTTTTGTTTTGCTGTCTATATAAGTGATTACATGTACATGATCATTTCTTTATAAGATTTTCACTATTTTTCGTCCGACTTCTGAAACTTGTCCAAGTCAATATTGAAACTCAACAGTCAAGGCATTAGATAAGTCAAGACACTGCTGTAGTGTCTTGAAAAATAAAATCAATAAAATAAAAATCCTCAATTTTATGTTGCAAAAGGCACTAAAAATATCAGAAACATTTTCAGTGTTTTGGAAATAAGCGCTTTATAAAGTCATGCAATATTGACACATAAGAATAGTTTCTTTTTTGCATGCTAAATGTATAATTCATTTTATTAACCAGAGTTTTCCTGAACCATTCAACTATGAACTGACCTTCTCATAAAAGCAAACCCCATAAGATTAGCATCATGGGCCTTCTGATTCCCAGCACAGTCAGATCTTATTGAAGAAGCATCAAGGACAAATGCATGTAAAACAGTAGGTTCATCCAAGTTTTAAAAAATGCAAGGTTTAACATTTAAAGAGAACAGTCGAACCCAAAGGAGGTCCTCTTGGTTTTGATGTGAAGCAGAAAAGGGGGAGGAAATCAATGTCTCCTGTTGGAGCTTTACTTAAAAATCAACAGCATGGGATCGTGTGCATTTTCATATGAAGGAGAAAAACTGACATTGCCTCTGCCCCTGTTTTTGTTGTTTTCTCCTCTGCTGACAGGGTTACTACTTCCACACAGATAATCCTTATAAGGACTTGCCTAATGCATTTGAGGAGGGACTGAAGAAATCTCGAGAGGGAGACTTGCCAAACGCTGTGCTTTTGCTCGAAGCAGCCGTCTTGCAGGACCCTCATGATTCAGAGGTGAATTCATTTAGCACACAGGATAAGACACACACACACACACGCACACTCGTTGGTTTGTGGTTTGTTTGCTTTTTTCCCTATTTGACTACCAAAGTTAACCATGGGGACGTTCATATTTACACATGCATTTAATCGGAGGAGAAAGAGGGAACATTTATTGTACTGATTGCAAGAAATACCTAAGCCAGCACCTGGATAAGCTTAATCACAGTCCAACCTTTTCCATCTCATGTGGTGAGAAGCTGCATAGGAAGAACACCTGCCTGACCACAGGCTGTGTGAAGCTGATTTAGCAGACAGCATCCACAGGCCTGACGCTGATTGCCTGCAGCAGGAGTGTTTACTGTAGCTCACAACTTGCTCCTCATCAGGGCTTCCATTTGCTCAACGAGCTGAATAATAGCTCATTCTGGTATATTTTTAAATCTTCCTCTTTTTACTAAAAGAGTGACCTCTTTGCAAGCTCAAAGAGCAAAGCCGTCACACAAAGTGCTTTCAGAGTCCCCTGGAACATACAGAAATGTGCCAGTTACTCCAAGGAGAGGATTATCCTGTGGTGTATGGAACTAATACGATTCCCAAATTCCTCATTGGGTGCTTAGTGGCTTATTGCCCCACCGTGAATCATTCAGAAATCATTTTCCCCCTCGTTTCAAGCAAAACAGCATCGTCAGATATTGTCTTCAAACTAAGTCGATGAACGTATCTTTACATTGTAGTTTTCTGATTCCAGTTTGTTAAAAATGTTTAGTCATTTTCTTTCTACTTAGCAATTATCTGCAGTCTCTGTGTTTGTGTTTTGATTATGTCTGTCACATAAAATCCCACTCATGTGACAAAGTGTGAAAACATTCAAAGGGTGTGAATATGTTTCCAAGGCACTGTAGTTAAGAACCATTTATCCTTTAAAAGATATGAGAACGTAAAGAACATGAACCTGTTAGTGGAAGACAGGACGTTTAAATGGAAATAAAATTAGTGCTCCTGTTGAAGGGTTTAGTTTCCACCCTGAGAAAATCACTGAGGTCATACAAAAAGGAGCAATGTTAGTCAGACATATATAAAAAAAAAAAAAAAAAAAAAAAAAAACTCAAACATTAAATCTTTTTCTTGTTGTTAAGTTAAAGAGCAGAATAAAGTTTTCTTGTAAAATAAGTTACTGCCTCAGCTCTTCAGGAACTGGTACAACTCCTGTTTCCATGTTAGCTATATAGGATCATATACAATCCCTGAAATTTGCCTAAGAAGTTGTTATACTCGTATTTCTCAGTGAGTTAGAAGCCAAAGCTGATCTCATCTGTCGGTCTACGGCTGATTAATTTGACTGGCTCTGTTCCTTGACTTTGCAAACGTTAGACCTCGGTAAAAAAAAAAAAAAACTGCCAACACAGCAATTCGTATGTAAAGCTGTAATACCAAAGTGCTTTATTTTTCCAAGGTAGATGTAGGCACTGAATGCAAATCATCTTATTTATCTTTACAATGTCCTGAAATACAAATGCTGAGTCAGGTCTTCCTACTCATTGCATTTCTTGCACTTCTTAAATCTCCAAGCCTTCTGGCTTGTTTCTCTACAAGTTTTGAATTAATCAATCAGATTTCATTCTTCTTAGTTAGAGTTAAAGACATTCTTTTGGTTAATTTGAGCAGCTTGATGCAAACTGAAATATATTTACTCTGGTTTTGCTATTACAACATTTTCCACATCTTGTAGTTTGTTAAAGTAAATCTGATGTCTGCTGTGAAAATGTCTCACAACCATTGGAATAAAATACAAAACAAGGCCAAATTGTTTATGCACTTGGAAAATTAGGATCTATCATTCACAGGAAAAAGATTCTTATCTTTGACCCACTGAAGATTTGGTGTAATTGCTTTTACCACCTGCATGGTTAAAAACATTCACAAAAAGATTTAATTGACTTATAGGCATTTACCAAATCAAGATTTAAACAATTAATCACCCAAATGGGATGGGGGTAGGGAATCTGGAAGCTAAAATAATCAAACAAATAAATTAAAGGTACATTTATTCAATCAAGAGGAACGAAATGCTCAGCTGTGGTTGTTGATAAGTTCTGGAGCTCATGTAATCTGCAGCTGCAGCATCAGCCGCTCTGTGACAGATCTCTGTTTTTTATTCCTTCTGTTTTTTATTCCTTCTGTGTTTGACCCCCTCTGAGAAGACACGCTGTGGTTTTTCCTTCCTGCTATTTACTGATATCTGTATTCTCTGTCCCCCTGCAGGCCTGGCAAGTCTTAGGGACAACACAGGCAGAAAATGAAAATGAGCAGGCCGCAATTGTCTCCCTCCAAAGGTAATGAGAAACATCTGAGTTGGGTTCTGATTTGAAATCAAAAAATGACAAAAGATCCTGATTTTATATTTGCTCATAGGTTTATACAAGTTTTCTGGCAGTATATGCACATACAGCTGGAGTTAGAGATAAATGGGCGCCAAGACCTTTGCAAAGCACTATGAATTGGACAGGTTTTTTGGGGTTTTTTTTTTCATTTTGTCACATTGATATTTTATGCGATAGACCAACACAAAGAAGCAAACAGTTAGGTAGAAAAATGAAATATGTTTTCCTCATAACACTCAGAAAACTATGATGTGCATTGAGGAGAACCACCTATAATAAATACGATAAAAGATGAGGCGGTAACGTGACAAAACGTAAGAAAGTAAAAGGGTTATGAATATCTTAATAAGAAATGGAAGTGTAGCCACAGCTCTAAAAAGCATAAGACCTCCACTAGTTTCTATTGAATTCCCTTAAACCATATTGGAAGAACAATTTATGTAATTTTTTCCTATTCTCAAACTAGAGGAACCCTGCTTGGACTGTGATTGCAGAAGTCACAGGGCTCTGACTGGATTCCTCCATAGGAGGCGGCCCAATTTCATTCACAACTCTGCAGAAATTGCATCTTTCCCAGAAAGCGAACTGCTGCTGAGGAGAAATAATCCATATTTTTAACGCATTTCATCTATTTACTTTTTTGTCAGATAAGCAGATAATTTAGGTTCAAAGGGAACTGACTACAAAGCAGATCTATAGTTATTTTTCTGCCTCTAAAATAGTTTTAAAATAGTTTTCCTTGCATAAGAGCATCTTTCAAATTTCAAGTTGCTTGCTGGCTTCATATTGACTTTGATTGTTATGTAATCACTCCATCTGTGAGGAGTAGTTTGGTCTGAAGTGAGATTAGATTTTTTTTTTTTTGGCATTAATCCTGCTGTTGCTACACTGATCTTTATCAACTGGCAGCCATCTCGTTGCTATTTTGCAACTAATTACAAAAACTTACTGTCTGAATAGTTTTTAGCTTCTAATCATTAAAGTATCCAGCCACAATTCTGACAACACAAGCACTTGCTGTGTGTAGCTAAATAAGTCAAAATATGAATGATTTATTCCCAGACGGGACAATCTGTCCTTTACAAACCATAGAAGTGTGAAGAACACACAAACCTAGCTATTTCTTTTTTTTTTTTTTCCAAAAAAAAGACACATTTCTTTAAGTGTTCTTTGAATTCAAACATTGCATGTGTGCAAGCGCAGCCAAGAACAGTTCCCAGCAGGAGGCTGGAATAATTTAGTTGGTCTGGGATTATGATGGTTTTAAGGAAGTTGGCAGATAAACTGCAGCAAATCAGGCTTAAATGTTGCTGAAAGCCAAATCTTGTTTTGGCCTCTCACCTAGTCTCTTAACTTATCCAAGTCCTTCTTCCAGCTCTATGGTCTACTTTCCTTTCCTCTTACAAAACCAACAAAAGAGCTTCAGTGATGTATTTTGAAGATATAACAACAGTAGAGTCACTTCTAATCTCCTGCAACATCACCAAATGAGAGTTTGCACAAATGCAAAGTTAATTCAAATCAACCAGGTGTGGACAGCATGAAAAACCTGCTCCTCTGTGGAGAATGCAGGGCAAAAAGAGTCACAGTTCATCCAGGCCTGATGTGCTTCTGCCTCATCTGGTCCCAATTAATGTTTGTCACATCTAAATTTCTCTTTGAAGTCCCACTTTACACCCTCTCTCCGTGTCCCTGTCCAGGTGTCTGGAGCTCCACCCTAACAACCTCGTGGCCCTCATGGCTCTGGCCGTGAGCCTGACCAACACTGGCATGCGTCATGACGCCTGTGAAGCCCTGCTCCGCTGGTTGAAACACAATCCCAAGTACAAGAACCTGCTGAAGGCCAAGATCCATCTGATCGGCTCCCCCAACTCCCAGCGCAGAATGTCTTACGCTCTCAACACGGGCCGACACGAAAGGTAGAGAACCTGAACTGATCCAACATGGATCGTCCAAAAAGTGACAGACAGCAACTCTCTGATACTCTGGTCTTTCTTCATTGGCTAAATAACGCTGAAGAAAGTTTTATTTTTTAAAAATTACCATTTTTCTTCATTCTATTCCTAATTTACTTATTGAAATTATGACATCATTTTGTTTATTGTGTAAAAGAAAAATTGTTAATTTAATGTCTTATTGATTTCTTTTCTAATTACTAAGCAGTTAACGCATAAATACATTAACATATTTATCAAATTATAAATATTGATTTGCTATATTCAATTAAAAAAATTTGACATAGTAGCAATTATAAATATGTGAAGTTGAGAGTCCTCACATCACTGAGGAAACAGCAAAAAGAGAATGACTAATAGACTGCTCTGATCAATAATATAATTATCTCCCCATTCATTTTCTAGGTTCACACAGCCGTAACTGCCTAATCATTTGTTTTTAATAGGCAAAAACAGTCAGTGCTGCATATCAATGTGAGGATTTGCCTTTTTAATCAAACTTTTTCACATTTCAGAACTTTCATTTGTTTACGTTTATGTCGGGGGGGTTTCTGTTTGGTTATTATCGAGATGAACAGTTTTAAATTTAACCATATTTCACAGAAAATTACTGCTTCTAAGATCTCACGGTGGGAATAAGCCTGTCCCTCTTCTTAATTGCTGTTTATTTTTACCAGTCGGGTGGCATAGACAAAAGAAACAGCAGAACTTGCACAAAAAACAGCACCAAAACCTAAAGAACTGCAACAATGATGAAGGCAGGACTCAATTCAGCTTTTTAAAAAACGTTTGTTTTCAAATGTACTAAGATATCCAGACTGATACATTAAATGTTTTAGTTCACCTCTACGGCCAGATGGGTATAAAATCCAGCAGCCAGATGTGCAGACAGCTACTATAAACAGATGTGAAAGAAAAGGCTGGTTTACATCATGCAGTGGCCTCACCTGCATTTACAAGTCATGCCTCAGTCTGGCGGTCCAATGGGTGAGCCTGTAGCAACCCAGAAGAGTCTGTGTTGTGTCAGACGTAAAGCTGTGTGTGAGGAGATTATGGGATAGGTCTATTTTATTTATTTATTTATTTAATCCTTTGGTTTCGTTAAAAGTAATTCTTAGTGCTTCACCATGCCAAGATGTTTTGGGAAATTTCTGTCTCCCATGTTTGTTGGAACAGTTTGGCGATAGCCGCTTTCCTTTAAACCTGACTAGGAACTGGGGCACAAAGCAAAGTCTACAGAAACATGGATGAGTGAATTTAGTGTGGAAGAACCTGAAGAGTCCCGACCTCAACCTATTAGAAACCACTTTGGGATGAATTAGAGCAGAAACCTTCTCATCCAGCATCCAGCATAAAAATGAATTGCTTTGAAGAGTCTGTTAATCTAAACTAATAATGGGAAGTTCTGCAAACTTTGAGGATTTTATATTTTATATGATGAATGTTCCTCAGGAAAACAAAAACTCTGATGATTGTGTGAGGCAGTTTCATCTTTAAAGTCAGTCCTTCCATTAGTTTGATGCTGTTTGTATTCGTGTAATTATTTGCTTTGATATTAAGCATTTTTGTTCCCCTTTTGCTTATATTTCTATTTTATTTTTCTATTGTAATTTCCTTATAATGTTGTATTTTAAATATTACTATCAGGTCAGAATATCATCTTGCTTCGATGCCTCAGAGTCCAACTTTAAGAAAATAAATAAATACAGCAAGTTTGTGCTTTTAGTTGCTCCTATTAAATTTAAAATGAGGTGTTTTAGAGTCTCTGTCTTTATGTTATTGGAAACCTTTTGAGAAAAATTTTGCATCCACAGATGGTATAAATTGAATTTACTCTTAAAATGCCAGACACAAACCAAAAAGCATCCTTTTTGTGAAATAGCTCTCGCAGCTTAGGGAGGCAGGCTGTCCACATCATTGTTAATCCAATGGATGCAGTCGCTCCATTTATCAGATTCTGGAGGCCTAACTTTTCTCTCTGTGTAAAGTGAAACTTCATCGAGTCATTAATCGTCTCACCTGTGCAGAGAGATACAGGTAGAACGGATTACCATGCTGTTCCCTCTGGACAATAATCTACAGCACATACCATCACTTTAGTTCAACCTCACGAGTCGTTACATATCCCTGATTCAATCTTCCTCCTTTCAGTGAAAGCTTACATTAAACTGTGACCTTTTACCTCAATCTATAACTATAGATGTATAATCACTGAATGTATTGTGTGATTATGCACATTAGATGGACCTGATGTATTTAAAACTATTTTTCGTTTAACAACTATTTTTCACTCCTTCATTCATTCAACCCTCTTCCATCAGTTTATGAATGAAAGTCCCCACATTGTACAGCACAGCTTCACAGACTGCACAGCGCTCGCTCAGCAGCACCTCTAAGTCACACTAATCCTGATCCCTGTGTGTGTGTGTGTGTGTGTTTCTGCTCGTGTGTGTTTTCAGTTCACTGCTGCCAGAGGTCAAGGAGCTCTTCCTGGAAGCAGCTCAGAACAACTCAGACAGCGTTGACCCGGATTTACAGACGGGCCTCGGGGTCCTTTACAACCTCAGCGGAGAGTTCAACAAAGCTGTGGAGGCTTTCAATACGGCCCTGTCAGTCCGGCCTGAGGTAGGAAACCCCTCAAAGGCTTTCTCTCGCTCAATTTGATCGAAAATATGCAGACGAAACACAACTGAACTCTTAAAAACGTCCCTTGCTTGTTGTGGCCAATAAGGCATATTTTCACTGCACCAGTTAAATGTTACATAACATTGTTTTATATATATACATCTCTGAAAGATTGCACTGAACCCCATTGAAAACCTCATGATTATTCCACCAATTATTAATTTCTGAACTCATTTTTAAAGGATTAAGAACTTGCTTTCTTTGCATAGTTTGAGGTTTGAAAGCACTGAATCTTTTTCGATATTTTGACCATTTCTCATTTTCTTCAAATAAATACTACATTTTTGCTTGGAACTGTTGTCAGCACTTCATAGAATAAAAGAACAATGCTCATTTTCCTCAAATATACACCTATAAAAAGTAAAATCATAAAAACTGATCATTTCAAGTCATCTCTTCATTTTTCCTAGAGCTGCTTTTATAAAATGAAACAGCAATATTGACCAATACTCATGGAATAAAGCTTCTGCTGTTAGTAGGTATTTGAAAGATAAAGGGACACAAAGTTCAACTCTAGTTCATATTTTAACATATTTGGAATAAATGGCTCATATTTAGATTTTAGAGAAATTGTCTCCATGTTGTGTGAAAACAATTATAAAAAAGAACAACAAATCCACAGTGTCTTCACGCTGTTTGCTATTTTAGTGTTAGCGTTTCTTTTCTTCTCTTAAATTTCATTTTTTAACTCAAAAACCAAGTAAATGTCTAAAAAAGCAGACCAAAATACAGCTTCCAGTAATTAAAATAGCACTGTGACAAGCAGTTTCTGACTTCATATAAACACATTTTCAGCTTGATTTGACTTTTTATACCTGAACTCGTAAATTTAAGAATTTGTGCAGCTCAAAGTTATGTTGCTGGCTGAATGTGGAGCTGTATTTGAACAAGCCAGGGCACATACTGCGGTGTCTGAGGAAAGAAGTCTTTGTACTCGCTGGGTGGTTCTGATATCTTTCTTCAGCAGTTTGTCCAAAGTAGTTCTGTCGGGTTTTTTTTTACTCTGTGCACAGTAAAATCTACATGGCAAAAAGGAGTTAAAATTGCCTGCAGCTTCAGAGACTCCAGATGGAGCAACCTAAGGAGTGTATTGAGTGAGATACAAACCGTAAAAGCTGTAAAGAAAAGGTTATCTAACATTGCGCTGGATTAAATCTACATAGGCAGTGTGATTTCACACAATATGCAGCTTTAAAGAAAAAAATATGTCTGTAGAACTTGATATAAACTGATAGCCCTGTTGGGTCTTCTATGTACAGAGGTTTTGTTGATGCACCACGGATGAGTAAATTAGTGCACATTTAAACATGTAATTTTGTCTCTTACGCAGTTCTGCAGCTAAAAGTAATTAGGCTAAGAGCCAGCGGTGGATCTGAGTCATTTTGGCATGAGATTGTGACGGATGGTTTTCTTTAAGAGTAAACATTTCAGTTTATAGAGTTATTTTAATGGTAATGTGCTTTTTTTTTTTGTGTTAAATCTCAAAACTATAGTACAATAAATTGTCTATTCATTTTGTTAAGCTCCATCCAAGTAAAAAGAATTTACCTCTAAAAATAAATCACTGACAGAGTGGGAAAGGAGAGCAGTCATGAGAAAATCCATTCATGGTAAATCTGGAGGAGCTGCAGAGATCATTAGCTCAGGTGGGAGAATCTGTTGACAAGTCAACTCTTTTCAGTGTGCACTCCACGAATGCGGCATTCACAAAAGACTGGCAAGAAAAAATGCACTTGGATTTTGAACAAGCTATTGAGGAAACAGATTCTTTGGTCAAGCAAAATGTTGCCTTCTCACCTTTTGTGAGGCAGAAACAGAATGCTGTACATTACCTGAAGCAAACAGTAAAACATGGCAGTGGGGATATTTTTCTTCAGCAGCGGGGAAACTGCTCAGAGTTGTTCATTTTTGGGAAGAAAACCTGTTTGGGGTGGCAAAAGACTTAAAACTGAAAGTAAAGGTTAATTACATAGAAGGAAAAAAAGCTTATAGTCAGAGCTTCTCTTTAGTTGTTTTGGTTAAAGTATATTCATCATTCACATTTTAAAGACCATAAATGCTGTTGCTTATATATAAAAAAAAATCTATGAATAATTGTACATCTAAAGATGGTAATGTGAGATTTAAGTGTGGAAATGTGGAAATAATTTAAGTTTATCTGGTGTTTGGAGTTTGAATTTTTTATATGCTGATGAGAATGAGAGGGGTAGGAGATCATTAGATCTTATTCTGCCTGCTACTTTTCGAATATATAATGTAGAATTGCAAGTCAACAGAGCATGATAATTTGTTTTATTATTTTTCTTCTATTTTTTCTTTCTTCCTTTTACTTTTGTCTGTTTTCACCCATTCACCTGCTGATGGTGTTGAGCTACTGGATTGTGGCCTCAGCTGCCCTGGAGAATCTTTCAGAGTCAAGACACTTTACAAAAAATCATTTCAGTTCAATCATTGATTCTAGTTATCAAACGGTTTGAATAATTTTGATATATTCTATGTTTTTCATTGGGCTGCGTCCTATTTATTCAGTTAATAATGCAGTCTGCAGGATCATCAGAAGAGCTGATCAAATATGGATCCATCAATCAGACTTTCATCTCAGCTCCCATAGAAATCAGCCGAGGAGCAGTGAGATTCTCTCAAATAAATGCATGTTTGAAAATGGTTTTAGACTAGAGATACTCCGAATAAAGCACAGGAAAAATGAATTTATATGCATCTACATGATTATTTTACAGTCAGTTGATGGTGTGAACTCACTGTAAAGTAAGTTCAGTCAAAAAATCCACGTGGGTCTTAAAGAAGAGAGAAAAAATCAGAAAAAATAAAGCTTATGACCAACATACACACACACAGTTTTGTAAGAGTGATGTAAGAGATTCATAAGCTAACACGAGTAAAATAAATGTAAACAACCTTACCAGGGAGAGTAAATGTGTCCCAACATAAAAAATATTCTCACCCTGAAAAACCTTGCAGCTGATAGAATTTTATACAAGATCAAGACGTAGTGGATAATCGGCCCACAAAAAAGTAAACATAAGTGCATATTCTTTTTGGCAGAAAGCAAATATATGTGAAAAAAATAAAAATAAAAAATCGGCTACATTTACAAACTTTCTCCTCCATCTGCATCAGACAAATCGGTCCATCTCCTCCCTTCCCTTTCTCAGGCCGGCATGACAATTATCGCTGAATCCAGTCTTCCACATTTGACTTGCTAATTTCTGCTCCCCCGCTGAAAAGAAAAAGAAAACAGCACTGAAAACAAAAGGTGGATAATTATAGCCTGCTGCTTGGCTTAGCCAGAGATGAAGGACCCCTGTTCTGTACCAGACCACTGACCTCTGAATGAGCCTGTGAGCCTGCAGGTGGGAAACAGCGACAAGGACGTCCGGTGTGATCTAACTCTTGCTTTCATTAAACTAACCTTGTCGGACTACTTTTATATCCAAAAATCCATGCACAGTTGTTCAAAATAGGTTCTTGTTGCTGCGCGAAGATCATAATTTGCTGATAAAATAGTCATTTGCTCTGCAGACATCAAAATTAACAACAACCCATGAATATTTACCTTATCTTGACACAACAAAAACCACTTCCGCTACTAATCTAACGTAAGAAAGAAAAAAGGGCATTAGTGGTTTAATAATCGTCCAAAAACACAATTCAAAATTCATTAAAAAAAAAAGATCTATTTGAGTTTTCTTCATCACCTCAGTGCTCTTCCTCCATCGCAGGACTATTTGCTGTGGAATCGCCTTGGAGCCACATTAGCGAACGGAGACCGGAGTGAAGAGGCGGTGGAGGCTTACACACGAGCCCTCGAGCTGCATCCAGGGTTCATCAGGTCCCGCTACAACCTGGGCATCAGCTGCATCAACCTCGGGGCCCACAGGTGAGTCACCTCTGGTTGTGTGACAGAGAACAAATGAATATGTCCTGGTTTTATCCAGTGGACTCCACACAACATGTAGCAGAAACCAGAAGCACTGTAAGAATAACATCAGATTGCACTTTTCTCATTTTTAATCTTACTTTTTCCTCAATGTCTAATTGGCTATTTTTAAGCACTTTTCTAGACAAATTATCAAGATTGTTATTATCAATAACAAAATGGAAAAATATGTATAAATGTTTAAAACTACAGATAAATTAGCCTGCAAATACCAGCATTAATCATCTTAATTATGACAACAAGTTTTGACTATGTTTGATAACATAAATTATACCATCATGATAGTTTATGGATCATCTCTGAGTATTTTGAAGAGATACTCCAGAGACATCTCTTCAAAATGCTGAATTTCTTTCAGTAGCAGCAGAAAGGTTCAGTCAGCCATCTTTTAATTCCTGAAAGCAAGGCTGATTGAATCACTTTTGCAAGCAAGTGAGCGCTTTATAGTTTTGATGGAGAGATGTACACAACTGACGAAGAATTAGGAGCCATTCTCAAGGATGAAAATTGAATGCTTTTGCCATGTGAAAACCAAATTTCATCTCTAGAAAAAAAATATCAATTTAGAAGCTGTAAATCATCTTTGATTAACCAGAGCTTAAACTTATCTTCTAAATAGTTAACTGTCTTCAGTGTGATTACTTTTCTTTTTTTTTTGTTGTTTTTTTTTGTTAGAAACAAGCAGCACCGTTAGTCGCCAAGCAATCAGGCTGTAGCTGAACAAACACTTGGCTTGGGGAGGAGAAGCAGTGACCTTTAGCATTTTGAGAGCAATTTATCTTCATGGCATGAAGCTGCAAATAACACTCTACAAAGGTTGAGAGACTGCTTAAACCATCGATAACGATCAGAGTTTAGGTCTTTTGTCTATCACTGAGCTGAGCTATGTATTTTAATATGTGTTGTTCAAATCGAATGAATCCCAGTACAGCAACAAATGGCCAATTTTATAACTGGATACTGGAAACAGGAAGACTGTTTATGCTATGAATTAATGAATGGAAATGGGGTTATGATTATAGAATCATCATACTCCTTTTCAGACTCAGTCACTGAATAAGTGGTGTATTTACATGTGTTTGAGTATGTCAATTTAATAGTAAGTTATTGTATTTACTCTTTGAAACATTAAAGTCTTTATTATTATTATTATGTTTAGTTGGTGAAATGTCTATTTTAAATAAATTATCATGATCAGCTAAGTTGAGGATCTGTCGATGTTGTCCAGCTTCTATGCTCCTGCTGAAGAATAGCAGTCCCATAGCATGATGCCACCTCTACTATGCTGCACTGTGGGACTGGTGTGCTCAAGATTATCTTTCACCGGAAAATAAACTTTTGATCTCAAGTGAACAGAGCAGCTTCTTGTTGCAAATCAAAAACAAGACTTTTTATTGCTTTGTTTCAATAATCATTTTTTTCTTTCCATTGATCCATGAAGGGCAAATTTGTGGGCAGCACAATAGTTGATATGACAACAGATCATCCCACCTGAGCGTTCTACAGCTCACGTAAAGTTAGTCGCTAAGCAGACTAAATCTATGTGGACAATAGATTTACGTTTATTCCATGTGGGATGGATGATCGATTATAAATTGGACAGTGCTCTGCCAATTTCCTATTTAAACAATAGAACAGAATTTGAGGAGATCTCATTTTGGACATTTATAACATATTCAGAAAATGTAATAAACCGGACATAAACTCTTGAGTTTACGCTGCGTGAAGTGACTTGTCTGTTTTGTTTCCCCAGAGAGGCGGCCAGTAACTTCCTGACGGCTTTAAGTCTCCAGAGGAAAAGCCAGAGTGGTCAGCAGTCCCATCAGGTGATGTCTGGCAACATCTGGGCAGCTCTGAGGATAGCTTTATCTATGATGGACCAACCCGAACTCTTCCAGGCCGCAAACATTGGTGATCTGGACCTCCTGATGAGGGCCTTTAACTTGGACTTTTGAGTAATCGATGGCGTGCGCTCTGTCATTTGTTCTCTGGTCTCTATCCAGAAGCCAAAAGCGCAAAGTGCACATGGTTTGAGTGAACACACCGGCGTGTGTGTTTAGTTTCTGCATATCAAAATGAACTGAAAAGGTCAAACCCTGTCATGTCTTCTTGCCCTAAATTTCCTGAGAGCAGTTCGGAGGGCCGCTTCTTCCAGGGGTTCGGATGGACTGCTTAGCGATGGAATTTGCACTGCAATTTGTGATTTCCCTAAAGAGCACAAGGACGGGCGAAGATTGTATGAGCAATGCCTTAGAGGACACATCAATTAAAAACCGACTCATGCAGTGGAACAGAGGTGAGCCAGGAGTGACAGCCAGATTTAAGACTCCCATAGAGGAACCCTCACAAGCCATTTGCAGCAGCAAAGATGAGGTTTTGAGAGGAAGATATGTTGACTCAGGACTGTCTCTCCCTCTCTCTGACGGATGGATACTGTGAGCCGAACAATAAAGGCTGCACCTTATAACCCCGGAGCTCTATATTGTCTTCCTGGCTTCATCTCCCCCTCTGTGAATGGAGACTTATTACTCTGCATAAAAAAAACACAAGGTTTTCAGAAATGGAGAGATTAGCATACTTATAGAAGTTTTCCCTTTGCACTTTTAGATGACTTCCTCTATCCACGTGGAATGCGCAACCCAGGTTGTAAAGCCTTACTGAGATGCATGCGTCCAACATTATTTATTTACACTATTTTTATGGCGACAAGGGACAAAATATATCGAAGCCATTTTCAGACCGGTTTAAATTTCTTAACGTAAGTGCTGTTCTTAGAACCTGTACAATTTCTGATCGGCTAAACTCAGTTCAGTTGTTTATATATTTATGCAGCTTGTATGTAATATTTGTTGCTTTAATTCTGACTGTCTGGAGGAATGCACACAGTGAGCGGGTAATACTGATTTGAATCGTGCGTTTTTTTCAACCTTTCTCAGAGGGAAAAGTGGTTATATTTCTAAAAACGTCTCATCTCAGAGGCCCCGACAAAGAAACGCCTAATTTTTATTTATGCTGACTGTATTCATTTCAATACAGCATACTAACATTAGATTAAAAGTTGTGTATTTGCAAGCCAGGACCCAAGACAGCAGCTTGATGAATTTCCTTAATGTAGTCATTTGTATCTTTGCTGCTCCTGCTCCGGCAGCGAAGCTCATTCATTTAATTAAATCAGTAACCCTCAGCCATCATGCATGATTTCAATATTTATAGAGGCTTGCGTAGAGTCGCACACATTTGTTAGTTTGCTTTTACCAGATTAATATGCATCCATACAAGGAAAAACAGATTTTATAAATAAATAAATGCTACTCAGAAGATCATTATACATTATAAAATGCACTGATCCTCCTGCTTAAGATAAACCCTTTGCAGCACCTCCAAATATTTCTTATGATTTTCAGTTGTCAGCTTCCTTTCAGCCACAGTTTGAAAGTCACCGTGAGTTTAACGCGATGCAGCTTGCCGTGTGGCGGCGGAGTGAATGATAGATTATCTGCTGTGCAGTACAGCTCACTTTGGTGTTTATCGGTCGCGTCCACAGTCCGGGAAGCTTTTTTTGTCCTCCTTCTTGTTATTGTCGGCTCCTATGCAAAAGGTCACGTTTCATGTTTGTCCCCATCTGCCTCAGTGGACCAAAGAGAAGTGTTGATTCTGTGTTTTGAATGAATGCTATCAGCGGGAACCAGAGACCAGAACCAGAACCATTCATCTTCCTAACAGTGCAGCTGGGATGACACACTCTGTGTCAGGAGGAGTGTTTTATCAGGCGGCTGGGGGAGAACAAACACAAACCAGCTGAAGTGCAGCATCGACACTGCATGAATCTGCGACATAATAATGCATCTGTGGCTGCAGCTGAACACACCAAATTCACAGCTGTAGACATTTTTTTTTCCTTCTGTCAGCTCACTTTTCTCTTTGTTTGCATAAGTATTCATACCTGTTGCATTACAGCCACAAACATTTGCTTATATACATACAAAATTGTGTATCATTTTGAAGAGAAAGAAAACTGATAGTTTTTGGTCATTTTTTTACTAATTCAAATGAAAAAAAGTGCAGCATGCATTTGTCCTCAGCAGTGACGTGCGGTGAGATTCATGGATGGTGAGGCACTGACCTGAAGTCTGAAGCAAACCTTTTAGCTCCGGCGTTGGTCGTCCTTTAAGTATTACCTCCTGCTTCGATTGAAAATCCAATTTAGAAAATTCCTTCAATTTAGAAATGTAATCCATTCTGAAAGTAAGGGCATGCGAGAAGAAAACGATAACTGTACTTGACTTGCTAACTGTAAACTCCCGCCTGTTGTCACTTATTCTGCAGCCAATAAATCGCAAAAAGAATCCCTGAGCTCACTAGCGCCCCCTATCGTGAGGCAGGAGCAGTGCGTGCCTCACCCCGTGCCTATTTTCAGCCGTTTTATGATTGCGCTAGCACAAAAAACACATTACACGCATATAGTTGCTGTTCATTATATAAATCGGCTTAACTTTGGAAACTTACTTCATATATCAAACGTGTTTGAACATTCTAATAGTGATATAAAGAGAGACAGCGATCTGCTCTCACTAAATAACATGGCAGCATAGTTAGCCGAGTCATTGCGCAATCCATGGTTAGGCTCAGCAAGGTGCTGCCTCACCTCCCGGATTTTCTCAGCATTTAACGGTAAATGTGAAAATTCGGCGATTTTGAAGAAAAAATGTTGGCGCTTAGCTTTTTAATTAAATTATTACCCATGAAAAGTGTTACAGTCGATAAAAAATAATCTAAAAATGGTGAAGTTTAATGGAAAATTACTTTATAGTCCAAATCAATTGATAAATATAAATATATATTTTTTTTCATTTCTTTCTTTCCATGATGTCAGGGGAGGCCGTGCCTCACCTGCCTCCCCTGACCGCACGTCACTGGTCCTCAGGCCCCATAAGTAATTTCAGTGTAAAATCTGAGGTCACGTTGGTAAACATGGCTGATTTTCTCATCAATGCTCTCCCTCTCTGGCCAATTCACAGAGGTCTGAATTGTTCTGCAGCTGGGTCAAATAATTCCCCATTAGATGTTCAAGTCGTGGGATATTGCTTAAAAACCTCACCCTGCTTTCAACTTATTTGATGCGTTGCTTTGTCTCTAGTTTGTTCACTGATGTTCTCTAACAAACCTCAAGGCCTTCACAGAACAGGTGAATTTATATAGAGAAGTTACGCACAAGTGATCTATAATAAGTAAATTTGTAGCATAGGGTATTAGCATAAATGTGCTTATGTTGTGTTATTTTGCGTACGATTCGATACATTTTGTGGCTGTACTGCAACAATTCTCAGATATTTCTTTTACCTTTGGATGGTAAGTAAAGTCAGTTTCACTTAAAAAGCAGCCACCTTCAACAAGATGTTCAGTGGCCAAAAAACTTGCAAGAGAAAATCACTTTAGTTGGATATCAGTTGCTCACAGTGACATTTGCATTACAATTGAAAATGAAAGAAAATTGTTTAATTTCAAAGAGGCATACGAAATGCAGGTCGAATGTTTTATACTTTGCAAAAGTAACTTCTGGAAAGGCCTTACAGAAAATTATGGGGCAAATTTATTCCTAACTTTATGTTGACAGAGGTTAGAACTCATTTGGCAAGTTTAGTTTAGTTGTACTTAGAAACTCATTGTGTTATTAAACTGTATATATTTGAAATACTTACTAATTTAGAATAGAGAGTTTTTCAACAGTTCCTGATGCACCAACTATTACTCATGTTGTTTTCACTTAATTCATGTGTAATCTCTTGTTTTTTGTAAAATTATCCCAAATCCAAATTATTCTCAACAACTAAACTCTCCTGCAACAACCTGAAATGTTAACATTTTGTTTTAATTATAGCCTTCCCTCATCAACTCAGTAAAATCAGCATGAAATACATTTTTCCCAGCACTTTGTGCCCCAGTTTGGTTCAGCTTAGCGATAAAACAAAGACAACATTCTGGCAGTTTGACAGTGTTTTCCAGTTTAGAGCTAATTGGATTTTTAATGATACAAGCATGGGATTACAAGCAAATGCATTGTGCAAACTGAAACATACAGTAAGATTCATTCAGTTTACTCTTTTTTTTTTGTAGCTCAGTCAATAATATATGGACTTGTAAAAATTTTTTTTACTGTAAGATTAAGTTAAATACTAATGATGATCAATAGATGCTACTTCCAGAAATGTTTCCCGTCAAATAAAAATATATATTTACAGATGTCATTTGTTATCTTCAGTTAAACCTTTTGGAAGTCTTTCTGGAAATAATTCAAATAGTCAAGCAGTAATGTCCCAAGAACACAACTACGATAGATGTTGTGTGTGCACGAGTGTTTCTCTCTGCAGACATGAGTACATGTTGCGTTTGGCTGCTAGACAAGCCTCTGTCTGTCTTCATCCTATGTCTTCTTTGTAATAGCTTTACTTACTTTTAGGAAAGAAAAATATGTCATTTGTAATCGTTTTATACATACAAATTGTTTCCATGTGTCCTCTTTCTCAGCAGAACTGTAGAAAAACAGTGTTTTGGAATTTTGTTCATTTTTCAAATCACATCTTGGGCCTTCACTTTTTTATTCTATAACTTTGAAACAAAAAAAAAAGAGGAAGCTTAAAGCTCTGCCCTTAAAAGTCAAGATTTTTGTACAATTAGGAACCTCCTCAGGTGAACTGAAGTAGCGTAGCGCATGCTTCTGAGAAACATCACGAGGAGATAGCATGTCTGTTATGGCACAGAATTATACCTTCATTTTAATGCATGTTGGTGCTTGCTTTTGCTATCACTAATATATGTAACATTTAGGCATATGATGAGGCTCCCTTGCAATATTTCTACAATGTACTGCAACCTTAGCATTAAACGATATCTATATATTCAGTATTTATTCAGCACACAGTATGTTTTATGGCATAAAAGAAGTAGTGCAGGGCTCACGCAGAAAAATGAGGATACAAAAAATATTTTCATAAAAATCTAGATTTAGATCATTTCCCTGCAGCAATAGGCGATCATAGTTATTCCACAGAAATTTTGAACCCAACCTATAAAACTTTGCTTTTTGCCTCCGTTTCTTACCTTCCCATGTTTGTTGCCATATCTAAAAACACTTTTTGCTTTTCCGTAAAGTTTGCATGCTGATTTCGCTGTGACCTCTTTTAGTTTAGTGCAAGCACATTGTAAATTACTACTGCTATTTAGTTTTATTTTTCCTACTTAGCTTTTGTTTGAGGAAGCCCATTCCTCCCTGTCTGATGAAAAAACAAATAAACTTGCATCTCGTTATATTGACATGCCTTGAATTGGCTCTGTGACATTATAAAGAGATGAGTAAAACAAGTCTGGCTTAATATAAAGAAATTGATGCTGCAACGTAATGGAGTAATATTTCAGAAGCGATTTTATGAATCCAGTAATCCTACCAGTTTTGGAAGAATCCCACAATGTAAAAAAATAAAATAAAATAAAAATCTGAATGGTAAAAATAACATTTATGAGATAAAGGTTGTTTTTTTTAAACGAAGCAACAGAAATGGGCTTTCCTGCTTGTCCATCCCTCTGGGAGTAAAAGTTCAATTCTCTACACCAATCTGTGACTGCCTCCAAATCGCCAAATAATTATTAGCTGATTTTTATCAGAAAATAGGTCATACCATTTAGCTGTTGGAGCCACTTGAACCATTCTGCATGCTGTAACATAGAATCACTAACATTATCTTGCTGGAACATTTAAGTAGCATTTATGTCAAATTTGTAGCACTAGTGCCTATGTGTGTCGTATATGGCATCTCTTAGTTGCAAAGCTCATGTGAAAGATTTTTTTTATTTTTTTTTTTTGACTTGTACAAAAGCTTTCTGGCATTTCTTTACCTGGAGATGAAATGACTCTTTTCACCAGACGAGCAGGAAGCCACCAGTTGGAAAAACAAGGCAGATATGCAATAGTGTGACAGGGATTAGGGATTTAAAATGTACAAAATGTAAAGTAATACTGCAAAGCAGTTTATTACAACTATTTGAAATAATTCCACATTCTTACATTTACAGCTACCATCACTGTTGCTTTTTTTTTACTTAAGAGGTTTAACGCTTTTAAACACCTCTGTTTATGCTTTTCACAGAAAGAACAAAAGTTCACACATGTAACTAGAATAAAATTAAATGTCCAGAAAGACATTTTAAAAAAAGCATCTACTTTAAGAAAGAATGCATTGTAGTACAAGATTACGTTATTTTTTTACCTTTATTAAATAATGCATTTTCTCATCTTAAATGTTTATTCTGTATTTTATTAAGGCTCAAATGCATTTTATGTCTCCATCGATGTAAAGAATCTGTACTTTACAGATGTAATAATGTATATGTTGGTTTTGTTGCGATGTAACTTGAAAGCATTTAAAAACGACTTAAAGCTGCCTGTAGGCCGGGGCTCATGAACGTCATTAACCCATGCTGTCTCTTTGTTGCAACATATAAAGTGATAGTTTGCTTTAGCAAATTTAATTGAAGCATCACATTTGAATAAAAACTATATTTTGATGATCGAAACTAGAAATTATATACTTTCTATACATGCATCCATTTATTAAACCACTTACTATAATGCTTGTTACTGAACTTGTATAATCACAAGGAAAGCATTAGCACCTTTAACAACAAAGTATGGAAGTAACCTTTTAAAATAAACTATTGTTATATATTTTCTGCTCGTCTGTCTTTTTTGGGGGGGTACCTCAAGAATCCGTTCTCGGGCTACTTAACATCATTTGATATCCGGCTGTTCGGTCTGAATGTCCTCCAGCTAAATGCAGAACAGACAGAAATCATGTGAGGTTAGAAAGCAACCACAAAGTTTTGATGGACTAAAAGTTGACCTTCAACAAAATTCAACAAAAAAAAAATAAAAAAAAGAGGAAAAAAAAAATCACCCTACCATTTCAAGAATATCACCAGAAAATATGATTTCTTTAAGAAACAAACCTAAAAAAATCTGGTTCAAGCTTTTCAGATTGTCAGTGTAATTGTTCATAGTCTGTACACTAAATAAAAAGTGACCTGACCTTAATGTGTATTTTTATTCTTATTTTTAATTTGAATTGCCCTCTGTTTGAAATGAGCTTACAAGTAAAACCCTGGTTTCAAATAAAAAGAAGTTGTTTCAACAAATGTGGAGTTTATTAAATTACCCAAACATCATAAAGTAAACAGTGCCACTGTATATACTGTACTGTATTTACGTACACTAAAGCCTCATTTGGATTAACAGCTACATTACAAAAGTAAAATAATCCCGCGAATAAAAACTAAGGTGGTGGCACAGATCTTTTTGCAAAAAGGCAGCAGGGAGAAAAACAATTAACATGTTTGACATTTATGGAAGTGAAAAAAAAAAATAGGATAAAAGCTGCAAAAGTACTATTGTACAATCCAAATAACTACATGTTGACCTTTAGTGCACATGCTGAATATGAAACTTTTTCTTGTAACAAATTGGCGAGAGCAGAGAAAAAGCTGAAACGAGACAAGAATAAAAAATAATAGTAAAAATATCTATCCAGGAAACAAAAGGGGCAGCGAAAAGACAAACTTCAGAGCACAGGTGGACACATTTATAACTGACCACAGCTGAGCGAGACGACAACCTCATCAGTCATCTGCTGGTGAAGAGCAGCAGAAATGCAGGACTTGCATAGAGACTTTGAGTGATATTTCCTGCTGCATAGATGAGAAACACAGCAGCAGTTTCATTGCGAGGTGGAGATCTGATATGAGTTAAGATTTGTCCAGGGAGGTTTAGGCACAGTGTTGTTAAAGAGGAGCACAGTGAAAATGGAGTATTTGTTTAGATAGCCGTTAATGTGTAAAGACAGAATAGAAACAGCCTTTAGGTGATTATGAATGAAAGAAGCGTTTTTGTTTCTATTCCATCATATTCCAGCTACCAGCTAAAAATAGCGTTTCTGTTCTCATTCAAACTACTGTTTTTTCTTTTTTACAAAACACTAATTAACATTGGCTAGTCGGCATCCATTTTTTCATGGGAACCATTATGTCAACAATTAAATGTAAAGATGGACTTGAGTTTTGGAGGACAAAAAAAAACTGTTACAACCCCCAGATGTCAAAGTGAAGATCTGCAAAGCAAACAAAGAGTCAGGAAATACATTCATCACTAGTTCGTTAAATAAAGAAGAATGAAATTAGACCTTCGAAACCCTAAATACTGAATTATATTTTTATATCCAGGATCAATTTGAAAGTAGACTTTTAATTCTCAAGACCTCCAGCTTCAGGAGCCGCTGAGTTGCGGCCAAGCATGTCAGTGCACAAAACAAATGGCCAATGCTTTGAAATATTGCATCGTCTTTTTCTTGGATGCATAAAACAAAACCAGTTTATATTCCAGTCAAAACCAAAGGACAACAAACCAGCGTGGGCCAGTATGAGATTCTACTGGCTTGAGAAGGTTGCGTTAAAACGTCACGGCTTCAGTGCGTCAATGTGTTTACAATAACAAAACATGAAATTAGTCCCAATTGTTAAAGTATTTATTTACTGTCGTTTTGATTCACAGCAAATCGAATAAAAAAATGCCCCTTGAATTTAGTTTTTAAGTGCTTATTGCACAACCTTTATCTTCTAAGCTGTTCTGCTCTTTATACTCACTAAAGTATAACAAGATGATATTAGTTGGAAACTAACCTTTTGAAGACATCCTATTTAGATTCAAATGAGTTGAATTATTTTTGCTGGTTTTTGGGTTTTGAAGAGGAGGTTCTGTCCACAATGAGCACCATATAGATTTACATTCAGCAATGCAAAAGCATGTGCACTGCGGAGGAGACACAGATCAGTGTGCAACCTTCATCCCGGATTTAGTTGCCATGCATAGTTCTCCAGACGTGCTGCTCTGGAGTCTGGACAACAGTTCAATAAGTAACAACCAGAGTCCTGCAAATTGGCAACAACTCAATGAAAACATTCATTTCACCTTTTTGGGTCACAGTCTGAATCTGTCGGGGTGATAAAGAAACCGAACTCCTGCAGGTGCAGCTGGGTTCAAGTTTGCAGAGGAAGCAAATATTTTGCAATTTGGGCAAAAACTGTTTAAAAAGTTCAGGACGGAGAACTTTTATATGAGATAGAGCTGCAGAGCTGACCTAATATTTATTTAAATAGGCTTACACATGCTCCAATTGGGCATTCACGATATTACCTAAATACTGTCACGGTTTAAGGAATAATTTAACTTTACTTGTTGGTGAATAGACATGTTATTACCCTTCTTTTGCATCAAGTGCAGAACTTTTTTTTTTAAGTGTTTTTGGAAGTCAGTCAGCGCAGAAGGAAACAGAAACATCTTGTTCCTGAGGCAGTTTTCAGCTGTAATCCAGCAAATAATTGTGTATATTTACAGTCTAGATAACATTTTAAACTTCCTTGTGCTTTCCTGAATCTGGAAGCTTAAAAGGCGTTTCGGGTGTTCAGCATCCAGAGTTGCCCCACAGTGAATGAATGGGACACGTTTGTTGTATTTTCTGGCAACATGCAAAGCCACCGACAGCACAGACATCACTTATGTTTTGTTGCAGAATCTGAGCATTTGTGGGGTGGAAGTGTAGCACTGCCGTCTAAGCACACATTTATAAAATGTAGCAGTGTGAACGTACAGCTCAGCAGCTGAAGGCAGAGGGGAGGAACAACCTGATTTGATATGTTGCATCGTTTTGTTTCCAGACCACTCCAGAAGTACAAATTGCACGCATCCTTGTGCACTTACTTTTTTTCCCCCCTCTTCTTCATCTCTCCCAACATAAACAATAAAATATACATTCAAAGCACAACAAATGCACAGAAAGTAAGCACATTGCTTTCCTTTTTGGATCAGTATTTCTAATTACTCCTGTGTGAGATGAGGATAAGGCAAGAAGCTGGTCTGTGAGGTTTCTTCCATCGTTTCTGCTGTGGCTGTCGTTGCAGGTGTCTGCCTGTCTTTCTGGGTAAAAGACTGAAGCTATTTAAAGACTGCAGGGAGGAGGGAGGCAGCGGTTTTAACTGCTCGAGAGGCGACGGTAAAAGTAGATGTAGCCCAAGTCCTTTGGAGGCCTTTCTGACAAACACACCTTGTGGTCGTTGTAGATCACCCATCTGAATGAAGAGGAGCGAATATCATTCATTATACACACTGTTCAGAGCCATGAATACCACAAGATTAAATAGAAAAAGTGACCAGACTTTGTCTAATCTTTGGAGAGACAGGTTGCTACTGACCTTCCCTCTTTTTTGATGTGACAAACATAATGTCCAGACATCGTGGAGGCTCCCATGTGACTGATGATGGCAAACAGCTCATATCCTTAAGTGAAGAAAAGCCACAAACATGATAAGAAACAAACTAACACAGAAATGTTGCAACATTTTAACTTAAAAAAAAAGCCACTTCAAGGGCCATTAATGTCAGATTTCCTTGTGTGTGTAAAGCACGTCAGGAAAACGGTCACATTACTCCTTCTATGCCAGAAAACTTTGGCAGAATTTTTGATTTTTAAGTGCTGAAGATTTCTTTAAAGATGCTTAAAAAGTCCAAAATCTGATTACCTTATCTTCGCAGAAAGATCAAAAATAGACACAGTAAGTGTGAAGCGCTTACGTCCTGGTCCATCTTTGACTCTTGGGCCTGATGTTTCTCTGTCTGGGGACAGCGTGGAGTCGCTGTGCGAGTTCAAGTTGGAAAAGGCGTTGTCGTTGGGCTCCGTGTCCGCCATGTCGGAGAACCCGTCGCTCTCCTCTTCCTCTGGGTGAGTGAAGATCCAGTCGAGCGCTCGCTCGAGATTATTATTCTGGAAAATCACAAAACAAAGCCAAGGTAAGAAAAAAAAAAAATACGTCGATATCAAGCCGTCTTTCTGTTAGCCAGTTTCACGGTCGCTGCAAACAAAACTGGTCATTTGATGCAGATTTTTAAAACACTTTCTGCACAGAAACTGAGCTACCTATAAGACAAAGATTAGCAGTAGCTAGCATTAGTATTTGTGGAGGGGCTTGAACCAGCAACCCTCTGGTCACAGGACTAACTCCTCCCTCCTGAACCACCATCACCCACATACTACGCTTACAAAGAGCTGCAATCTTAGAGCATGCTACAGAGAACCAGGATTAGAGATGTTTACTCTTCTGGTTTTGCCAATTTGTTGAATGCCCCATGATGAACACGATAAATGAGCAATCTTTCACTAGAGAAGTGGGAGGCTTCCATCTGTGATAAACTTCCCCTGTTTGTTTTGAATCCAAAGCAGAGGTGTGACAGGTGGGGAATGAGAGTCTGGGGAACGCATGTGGAGACGGCTTGGCTGATGGCATCTGTTTTTGTCCCACAGAGAGGTCTATGGGGTCAGATAAACGTGCCCCACGCTCGATATGGTCCGGCAACAAACCAGCAGCGAGACCCCTCGCTGTTTCACACCTCCCTCCATCACTCCATCTTTCCCTCCCTCGGGAGGAATATGCATTCTTTGTTTTCTCTCCACTTCAACAACAGCAGCAGCAGCAGCAGCAGCGTGTCTGCCAGTGAGCTCTGTGGCTTTGCTAATGATAAACAAGAAAGCCTGGCATCTATTTTTGCTTCCTACCAGCCGTCTGCGGGGCTATTTTTGCTGAGAGGGGCAGTTTGAAATATGAAACATGAAATGTGAGAATCAGAGGCCATTTGGAGGCTGGAGGAACTTGGAAATGGAGGTGGCATTCTCTTTGACCCATAACAGAAGTAAAAACATTTCATTTATTCCACACCAGTTGTGATTATGAACTGTTTTACCGGTTGTCTGGCGTTTTTTGCGTTTCTCAACCAGAAAGTCTGTGCAACATGGAAGTGAGGGGAGGGGGCATTTGTGTGATGCAGGGACTATTTGTAAACACCATGTAGAGCAGACATCTTTAATCACTCTGACATGTAGGACCGAATAAATCCGCACCTTGGAAAGTGAACAAGTAGGGCAGCCAGAGCCTTTTACGACTTACAGAGTTCACTTTTCATCGTCTCGCGCAGTCTTTGCCCTCTTTTCAAATGCCACTTCACTTCCTGCCCTCCTCCTGCTTTTTTCCTCTTCAACCTAAGCTCCAGTTTCTTTTAAGTTCAGGAAAATGTTTCCTTGTGGCGCCAAATAGTTGTTACAGATGTGCTTTTAGCCCATCGTTTCCCTGAGACACTCTGCACACAGTGTAGGCGGTCCCTTTTCCATCCTCTCTTTGCTCAAGTCTGACTATTTCCACTTCCTTTCAAACTATCAACAGTCTGCATGAGAGGCAGACGAAGGGCCATCCACCTAAGATTTCTCCTCTTTAAGCAGGTCAGACGTGACGGCTGTGTCTGCCCACGCTGAGACAGCTCAGCTCTGCTTGTTTCCAGCTAAAGGAACTCACTTTTCACATCACGCTGCAGAGTTGATGGTCATAGCACAAAAGACTTGCAGTTGTAATTGCAGAGGAAAGTGGTTCCACAAAGTATTGTCAACTGACGGTCTGTCACACAATATCCCGATAAAATACATTCAACTTTTAATTTGTAACATGAGGAAATAATGGATACAAACACTTTTCTTATGCCCTGTAGTTACATCTAACAAACTGTGGCTAAGAATATGTCATCAGTCTCTATGAGGTTTGTTTACAAGCAATTTTAGTGCAATATGCACAAAGAAAGAACATATTATTTAAGTCCAGTAGGAGCAAATGAAGGAAAAGAAACACAGTAAGCAGATGACTGACCGTGGCTTTGAGAGCGCGGATGCTGTGATTGCGAGGAAATCCCATCGAGGTGAGGATGGCGATGCTCTCCTCCGGAGGCAAGTTGTCCAGTGGCGTCGCCCCCATGGGGCTGTCACTGGTAGAGGGAAGAGGATCCATCATTGAGGGCAAAGTGAGAGGTTCAGCAAAGTCTGCAAAAACAGAGGAAGATCATTTAAAAAAAAAAAAATAGAGAGAGACTATTTATTACTACTCGGAACATAGAAATAACACTTCAAGTCCTTGATGAAAGCCACCTAGTTTTATGATTTATTAGGAGGAATAAAATAAAGAAATAAAGAAGTAAAAGGAAGGTGGATAAAAAGTATCAGGAGGTAACAACGGGAGAGTAATCTGCTTTGTGAATCTGATGACAAATTAATCAGACAGTACATACAAAATGTCTGCATAAAACTGAGGTAACTGCTCTCATGCATCATGATGACACGAGAAACAAAAACATAAGGCATGTTATTGCAATTTCCAAAGAGACTGCATCTGGGCTGCACAGTGGCACAGTTGCCAACAACTAGAAGCCAGGAATCAGAGAGACCCCACGCACAGTCCAAAAACATGATTGGTAGGTTAATTGGTCTCTCTAAATTGACTTTAAGTCTGAGTGTGTGCATGATTGTTTGCCCTCTGTGTTGCTCTGTGATTAACTGGCAACCTGTCCAGGTTGTATCCCGCCTGATGCTCAATGACTGGCAGAGATGGGCACCAGTCCTGCAAAACAAGCAGGTGTAATAGCTGGATGGATGGAGATTTCATGCATGCACATTTTCCTAATGCTAATGCGGCTCTTAGCAGCACCCATCATATTTTTCTTGCCACTGTGACCCTTTGGTTGTTGTGTTGCTTGGAAACCAATCTGCAAAATGCTCTAGTGGTTATTTTTTATATCAAATTATTCGTGAGGAAAAAGGCAGAGATTTGGCCCACCTGGAATAATGCGGTAACCATTTCAGATTTAACTCTAAAAAAATAATAATAATCATGGTTTCCAGCCAAATTAAATCGCACCGCAATATCCTTCAACCACAAAACAGGGGTACTTTAAATAGACACTCTTGCACTGGTATTAGACAGAGCCTTTATTACAGTAATCGCCATAAATGAAAATGCAGAACATTATCTTCCAGGATCATTTTCCATCTCAACCTTGTAGTCCTGCGTCCGTGCTGGTAATAATCAAGTTGTTTTTATTCACATGAAAATGGGCGTCTTCAAGATGTTATCATTAGAGCTGGGTCAGGAAACCATATTTGAACGGCCCATTGTAAACATGCTTCAATATTTTCTAAAAACTAATTTAGGAATAAATCAAATATAACAGACTGACCTTGTTCGCTAGCAGCTGTAGGAAAGCGTGCATTAGCTCTTCTTGTTAACAAGCTCACCTCTGCAGACAGACTACTGAAATATCTCCACCTGCTTTTTAAATGACTCATAAACAGGAACACAAAGTGCCTAATTCACGAAGTATTTGACATACAAGTGATCATTATTACCCAAAATAAATGAATATCACATGTGCTTATAGTACCAGAAGAAAATTCTTTTATATCTAAACAACAAATATTTACAAAGAAAAATTTTATTAATTTATAAAATGATGCTATGCTAAATTAGTTGCGTTCACCACACAGAGAAAGACTCCATTTCTCCTCCTGCACTTCACTTTTTGACTGTTTCTAAAATGTTTGCATGAACAAATTAAATTGTATTCAAAAATAGTGTCTTTACTGTCAGCAGCCCCCTGCTGATAAGAAGACCAAATGCATTTGGAGCAGTGCATTTTCTTTTCCAGAAGGCATTCGGTTGAAATTTACAAAAAGTAAGAAAGCTTAACTATCTGCTATGTTTCCTGCCAAACTAGGACATTTACACTGTAAACTGAAAAATTCTAGAAGACGTCGCTTTTCTGTGACTCACTGAACATTCGTTTAGCTTAGTTTAGTTTAGTTTAGTTTAGAGGATTTGGTCATCCTCTCCAAAATGTTGATCAAGAACTTGGATACTGGTCGCCTACTGATGCTCTTGCATTGTCTTGTTGAAACATCCATTTTGGCAGCATTTTTTCTTCAGGTATAAGGCAACATGCATCATAATGTTTTCAAACTGATCCACGATACCTGCTAAAAATAAGCTTCAACATAACAATCCCCATGACATGGAGCCTGATTGCCACTATGCTGTGGTTTGAATTTAGTGAAGGTCTGTGCTGCCCGTAGATCCAAAAATAACATTGTTTTACCCCTGAGGTGTGTTGTCTTCCAGAAATAGGACCTTTTGCAGTGGCTCCGAGGTTTCACACCAATTATTACAGCACCAACAGGACTGATCGTTGGATGTTTCAGCTGTCCCATCATCCATTTCAATTATGATTTATCTTCGCTTCATGTTTTTTCTGCCTTTGGTTTCCATTCTAAAACATTTGTGATCATTTTAGCTAAGCCTACAATTTTCTACATTCCTACATGTTTTATGTAAAAAAAACAAACAAACAAACAAACAAAAAAAAAAGATTTTTGTGGCACGGGTCCCATTTTTTGCAGGGAACATCTATGTAGAATTTTGTTTATTAATAAACCTACAAAAAGTTTGTGGAAATAATAGTTAAGTATCTCAACCATCAATGTTTTCAGGCTCTAAAAACTTGTAAAAAGATGTACAACTTTCCTCTGGCAAAACATTGAGAAGAATCTGAAGTAATAATGGTGAGAAAAAGGCTAATCAAAAAGAAGAAAGCAGAGCAAGAATAAAACTTTATGAAGCACACTTGAACAGCTGATCCTGCTGATATTACGGCGTCTGAGTGCAGCCATTTTGCAGATGCATTAGTCCCATTTAAAGACTAACCGGTGGGAGGCTGCTCTAATTTCCATCCACTGTACAAAGGCTCTTTACATCCAGCAAGGGAAATAAAAAGTGACACGCGTTGACGCCTTGGGGGAACAGCTTCACTGCTGAGCAGCTCAGATACCCTGGGTCGATTTCCACTAGGTTTTTGTTGAGGATCGGAAAAATACAGACATGCACAGATAAATACTTGCAGCCCAGAAGTGGAGATTGTCTGAAACAGTGTCGGGTTTCTATATATACAGAGTAGAAAAACATTAGATGTGACGTGTCTATCAGTTCAAATTACCTCTGTGCTCAGAAGGTCCCTAATAAATAAAGTTCTGCCTTTTTTCTGCTCCTCTCTGCACCCTCTGAAAGCCTGTAGACCCTGTTTAAAATTACAGCACAATAGCTTTAAACAAAGTTTTAGAGGCAGTTGTTAGTGTCTTAAGTTCCTCAGGCTTCAGTTTCCCTTCAACACCAACTCAAAACCTAGAGAAATCTTTTGCAGGTTTTTGATGTCATGATCTAATTTTGATGGTGTGCGATTAGTTTTTCCACATATTTGCTGGCAACAGACTGCATAAACCCTTCATTTCTTGGGTTGCTTTCAAAATTGGATGTTCGTAGACCCCACGATTAGAGGATTAAAGCAAATGTTATATTAGTCAACTCTGTTCCAGCACCATTTGTGCATTTCATTAACAGAAGAGTAAAATCTACAAAACGATGGATAAGGTGGAGCCTTAATTTAAAACATAAGAGCACTTCTAAAAATCTATGCACCACTCTTTGAAAATTGGAAGCATTTTATTTATCTACGCCAATACTACGTTTTTATTATTTGTAAACCCCTTAAAAATCCTGTTTTCTGAAATCTGGTGAACATTCATATTTGTCTACATGTTTCTGATGCCACTTTTGCAAGATATATTATTTGGCTTTGGTGCAACTGAAATATTGTCAAAGTTGTAAGATTAAGAAGTAAATCGTTACATTTGCTGGCTAATGTTTGATAATCACTAATTTGTCAAAAGAAATGTTTTCCATGAAAACAGCTTAAACAAAATTAGCAGAAAAATAAATTCATTTTTGTAAAAGTCAAAAATAAAGCAAAATTCCTTGTTTTTGTGTTTATGGGTTTTTGTAATTGACTTGCTACCATTAGACAAGTTCCCTCTTAAATGTCTCATATCTGACCAATAATATCCAGGCCCACTAACTTTTGAAATATGCCAAAAGACTTTTTAAAAACTGCTGTCAGCCTAAAGGAGCTTGTTCAGTTTCTGTCAAACACTCCCCCTCAGCACCATGCTGCCATCGCTGCCTTACCAGGCTCCTCCATGTGGGCTATGATCCAGTTGAAGGCCATCTCTGGGCCCATGTTTCCTGTGTAGTACACCGCCTTCCTGCAGGCCTCCAGTGGAAAACCCATCTCTGCCAGCTGCATAACGGCGCCTTCATCTATCTCCGGAGCTGTGGTCGAAATAAACCAACATCAACAACACCTTAGCATACACTCACCGATTCAGCAGTAACAGTAACCCTCTCTCTCTCTGGGACTCATTAGACAAAAGGACCAGAGGAGAACTGGGTCCGGCGAGGCGTCTTAGCCCAGGTAAGATTTATCAGAGAGAGAAATGAGCCCGGCTAAAATAAGCAGAGCTACATTCACAAAAAAGTTAAGTTTGCCTGAAAGCACAGAGAGCACCTGCAGTACCTGCTCAGGTAGTGGAGGCATTCATCACAGCTGTCTAAAGGAAAATACACTTTCCAAAGCAATAACTTACATGCATCTAACACATTTGTTCAAGGAGTGTGAGTCAAAAGAGAAATAAATACTCACAGTCAGTTGAGCTCATGGAGTTATCTGGAGAAAAGGAGGAGAATGATTGCTTAGAGGTAGCAGCACACAGTGAGATCAATAATCACAAGTTGTGCTTTTTATTTCTGCTCAGACCATGCCGCAGGAAGAGTGAAGCTTTGAAGGATTTACAGACGTTCCCTAAACGCCTCACATCCATAAAGTTTTATGAGTTCATCACAAACACTTCTCCTCACAGCTTTAAACACTGCAAACACACAAAATTCATTAAACGAACATGAGGAGCAGCCCAATTTTAAGTAGAGGTGATGAGAAGCAAATATGCTCAAATTCTGAGCAGTCCCTGCAATATTTTGTGTGATTTATGCTCATTCACTCCAGAGAAAGTATTTACTCTGACAGTCATTTGTACAGTAAAGTACATGCACTCAATAGTTTTTTGGCCTCTGTGGAAGAACAGTCTCCTGCATAGATTCTCTGAGGTTTAGCTCTGGCCAGCTTGGTGGCCAGCTGACTCTGGTGATGGTCATCAGAGCGGGCACTGGCACCTTTAGCACTTTTTGGCAGGTTTTGCCAGGTGCCAAGTCCTCCTGGAAACTTAACTCCTGTTCTCCTCAAATGAAAAAGCCTTATGGAGATGCAGAAGTGCTCTAAAGTGCCCTGGTTGATTGCTCTGCTGACTTGGGAAAAAAACCTACATCAGGTGGCTCCCTGAATCATGGCTGAATGTCGAAACCTCTCTCTGGACGTGAAACAGCTTGTACTCTGTGTCTCTCCGCTCTTCCTCCAGACTCTCAGACCTTTTCCAGTGAAATATAAAATGTACTTTCATGTGCCTTTTTCCTCTTAACTGAGACAGAACTTCAGCAGCAGTCCACATTATTTTAATCTTCTCCCAAACTTTTCAAAGGACTTTGCTTCAAAACCTTCAAGGTTGTAGTTAACCTTTATGCTTTTGAAGCTCTTTCCACTTTTTCATTCACTCAACTTTCCATGTGACTTATAAGGTGTTGCTGACTTAAGCTGTCAGACTTCTCAGTAATCACATGACCATAATGCAACATTTCTACAGGAACTTTCTTTTTTTAACCAATATTTGTGTTCAAAATTGTAACTTTTAGAGAAACAGAATTTTGGGTTTCCTTTAGATGAAATTCATAATGATTAAATTATCACAATAGAACACCTAAAAATTATACATTTCTGTAATGACATATGCAGGTTTCATTTTTTGAAACCGAATTACTGAAATAAAATAACTTTTCATCATCGTCATATATTTTCTTGTTATAACTCATAAAAAGAAATTGAGATTCCAAAGAATCATTGTTCTGTTTCCATCTTCATGAGTAAATAAATTTGAAAAAGGAACTGTTGTGCTCCTATCCTCTGATACATTTTCATTTAGTTACAAATGAAAGATTAGTTATAACAAAACAGTTTTGCATATTTATTCTTGTGGCTTATTTTCATGTTTAAATGCAAAAAAAAAAAAAAAAAAAAAAAAAAAAAGAAAAGGTGAACTCAGATATCACTATCTTAAGTGTGTGCTATCCAAGATGCTTTTATTAGTTTGATGTATTAAAACAAACATATTGAAGCAAAACAACTAATTTCTGTTTTTCTCCCCCTAAATGGTCTAAAATATTTTAGCACACAACTGATTAACAGAGTGATGAGCAATGTTGTGGCTCAGTCAGGCTACAAGAAAACACATTTGTGGGTAGCAGTGTAATCAGTGCGAAGCATTGATGCATTTGGAGACAAAAGGGTGACCAATCACTCATCACTGCCAACTCCAGCCAGATAAGATAAACCAGTGGTTCATTGGCAGCAAATAAAAATTCAAGATATTAATATGAAATAAGCAAATATAGGAGCACATTCAGAAACAGCAAGTTGTTGACTCTGACCTCTTTTCATTTCACAGTTTTAATCAGATTAAAAACAAGAAGAATGTCAGTGTAACCTTGCATAAACACATTTGAGCAGAAAACAACACTGAAATAAACTTAATCGAATGAGAAAAATGATTTATAAGTGTGGTCGCCTTTTTTGTGGCCCCGTTGTCAAATTGCGAGATTGGTTTCTGAACATGCGTCCATTGAATTGTAAATTTGGTCAATGTGAGGCAAGTAAAGGGCGTATAAATATTGGCAAAAATTACGCCTAAAAGTACTTATGTGTTTTTAAATCCAGCTCGGTGAGAAATTATGGCTTGTGAAAATGTACGTTTTCTTTTTGAACACTTTAATTGGTCACAATCAGTGCAATGCATAATAAGTGAGGCAAAACGTGCACTTACACATGTAAAGGGTTTTGTACACATTCTGTTTGTACAGAGCTGTGAATAAAGAACAAATTTCTTCTGTTTTTGTTTCTTTGTCACAAATATATTTCAGATCAAACGAGTGTTTATAGCGGACAAATATAATTTAATTGAAAACATAAAGTCTGTCTCAAACCACATAATGTATTAAGGGGAAATAATTATCTAACTTTCTTTGAAGAAAGCAACTAAACCGCTAAAGATTCAGATATTCATGTCAGTGTATCTCCAATTAGGTATTCCGAAAAAATGCCCAAAACTAGAATCTAAAAGAAGGACACTCTTTCTTTTCTTAGACATTTTACAACATTAGAAACCTTGAGTACAGACGTAATCAAGGTTACGTCTGTAATCAAAACTAACAGTGTAACAGTGCCAAAACTTTTTGGCACAGTTTTGTGCCCATACATAATGACCAATAAAGATATGTTTAATAGATTCTGAATCCAATTTAGTGTGTTCAGTACAAGCTGTTCAATTCTGAAATATTTAGTCCCGCTCAAAGAAATTCCAATTTGTCTTTTTTTGGTCCTCCAAGTTTCCCTGACCGAGATGTAGCAGCCTAAAGTATTTTTTTAAATATCCTGGTTTTGTTCTATCAATGAGCAACTGCAAGTGTTGCCATCAGCTCTCCCTCTATCTGTCGTTATTCTTCTAAAATATTAGGAACACACCAACAATTTCAAGTAGATTAACGTTTCAACAGAATGTGGATTGAACAAAGACAAAAAAAAAAAAAAAAATCAAATTAAGTCTCACAAAGTAAAAGTCTGGTTAAACAAAGCTTCTAGAAAAGAGAAGCCAACATTTCCTCCAAAACATAGCAACATATTTCAGTGTCTGTTCCCCAAAAGCCCAGTGATGTGCATTAAAAAAGTCTCACATGAAATAAACACGACTTTCAGCACAACAACCTTAATTGACTGAGCATTTCCCTCCCCTGAGATTCTCATTGAATGTGTACTTAGGAGAGAACTGGGGTAGCTTTGAGCAGATCATACTAAAGACAATTTCACAGACGACTGGGTTCAAAAAAATACTCCACATGAAGAATCTATCTGCGTTTAACAACTCTCATTGAAGTTTCTTCAATGAGAGTTGAAAAAAAAAAAAGTCACAACTTGTGTGTGACTCAACAAAGGCACAAAAATTGGTTTGGCCAAACAGAAGCGCAGGCGCTCAGGGAAAACGCTGCCCTTTAACAACACGAACGGGACTGTGAAATTGAAAATGCAGGGCCAAAAATGCCCCAAGTTGTAAAGAGTGCCATTTAGCATTTTCTTCAACGAGTTCATGCATCACCGCCGACGCTGCTGTGGGCCACTGCTTGTAAATCATGGGAGACCCCTGTCTGTGAAGTGAGCCTGAGAAAAAAGACTACTATTCCACAACTCTGCTCCACAAAAAACTGGTACATCATAGGAGATGTATAAACCTGAACACAAAGAGTTATATATTTTTTAGCGCTCAGTTTCAAACTTTTTAAGCAGACTGTTAAATCACCAATAGCATGTTTACATTCTGTTAAATGGAAATATAACAGAATGATGGAAATAATGGATATTCTGCTTGCTGTACAGAAGTTTCCAAAATGTCAAACTGTGGTCTGGATGAATAAATAAGGATATATTTTTCTAATATGCATATATTTTTAGTAATAATCTCTGTAATACAATGGGGCTCTGTTGGCTTTCTTTTTCTCTGAAGATACTAAAAACAGGTCAATCTAAAATAAATATTACTCAGAATTGAAACTGACTGCAATCATTTTTCTGTTTCTCAACATTTTATCTACTACAACTGAAGTATTTTACTAAAAACAAAAAAAAAAAAGCTTCTGAATTATATTTGTATCCTTGATTATTTACATTCTGTACTTGTTTCTTGCTGAGAAGGCTTTAACTGAGCCAGAACCAAAAACTAGAGTTTGTATTTATTGTAAGTGCTCAAAACAACAAAGAAAGGTTTTCTTAGCTCAAAACAGAGTAAAACCTTTTAGCCATATTGGTCAATGTCATACCTCTGGTGTCTTCCGGTAAAACAATGGGAGGCATGAGATCCGGCAGCTCCTCTTCGCCCGCCTGCAGCCCTGTGGCTCGGAGCCGGCTCAGGTCCAAGAAGTCTGGAACATCGATGGCCAGGTCTGTAAAACCCAACACGCACACTGGTGTCAGCTGAGGAGAATCATTAACCACTATGCTTGGCAAGCCGATAAACACCATAAATAATTTCACACGGTAACAATAACAAACATGTCTGTGTCTATAATAAAATTTATGCTGTCAACAGTGTTGATAAATATGGATGATGAAAAAAAAATGTTATCTTCAAACTGCAGGTGAATTATTTATGAATTTACATTAGTTTGTCAGACATGTAAATGCTTTGTGAAATGCAGGTTGGTGCTGCCCTCTGCTGGTTATGTTGAGTATTACAGCGCTTAAGGAACGTCAGTTTCAGCTCCAATTAATCACTTCAAGGCTGTAGCTTAATTACCAAGCTTCTTTGGCACCCAGTCAATACCAAAGGTGAATTTCTTGATCTGCACAACAAGATACTCTGGGAACGAGGCGAAGCGGGAAGTTCTGGGAACAAATGTTTCAAAAGATTTGGATTATAAACCAGCAGTAAATGACAAATAATAAAGTGATTTCATAGGATGAATGTCTGATTACTTGACTCCAGCTGACTTGGCCTGCAACGCTGAGCTCCAGAAATCGGGGACGTTTTCAGGCTCCGTAAAGGCCTGAAGGCAGGCTGTGAAAGGGATCCGTGCTCGCACCGGTTCAGGAGGAGCCCGCGTGTTCTCCTCAGCTTCTTTCCGCTTGACCTCATATGCAAGCAACTCCTCTGGAAAAATCAGAGTTCAGAGTGAGAGGAATTGTTAGCAAACCAAAGATCTCTCAATTCTGCATGTGGATGTAAAGGCGCATGTATGTAAGACTTTGAATAGACCCTTTTGCCGTGAGATTCTTAAAATTTATATACACCTTATATACACCTTTGGTTGATGGCATCAATTTTTGAGTATACAGTAGTGTGAGAAATGAATTGCATCACGCATCAGGACCAATCAATCCTTTTTGCTTATGTATTTTTGAAAGCCCAAATGAAGTTTGATGGAAGGGCTCATTGATGCAAAAACAGCCACTGTCTGTACCTCTATTCGTCGCTGCTTCTATGGGAGCCGGTAGCTGGATGCAGTAGTCGACCCGCTGAGTGTAACGAACCCGCCGACTCTGACAGCACTGAACTCTCTCCTCCACCAAGAAACGAAATGAGTCGCTTGGATTCTCTGAACCAGCACTATTTCTCTGAAAAAAGGGAAAAACATAAACCCATTGAGACAAAGTTTTACTAATATGTAAAAGCTAATAGGCTGAACTTTTTTCATTTGTGATAGAAGATTACAAAACCAGCAGATTAGAGAGTATATAAACAAGGAGTGAGACGGAAGAAGGAGTGAGGACTGGAAATACACCGAATAGATGTAAATTATGTTCACAGTATGAAGTTAAATTTTAGCAAGAGACTATGCTATTACAACGCCTAACCCTTCTGCTCCTTCTGGCTTAATTCAATTTTCATGTAATGCTCCATCGCAGACATAGAAATGACTATAATTATTATGCACTACAAGTCTGGCCACAATTGAGAGGGAACAACTCCTTGTTCAACACACCTGAGTCAAATGAATAGTTCATCACCAGGCCTCCTCAGACTAATGACATGCTGAAGAGGTCATTTATATTTCTGCTGTGCTGGACTAGGGGAACATCTAAAACATCCAGGTGTTTCAAATGTGCGTTCAAATAATGTAGTTTACTGTACTTAGATCACAGAGCAATGTCACTTAATCTCAAATTTATCTTTAAATTTTGACAGACTTGCATCGTTTTGGAAGCTCCACCACATTTATTATTTTCCTGGGGCTGCTCAGGGTAGTATGGGATCACTGGGGGCTTTATTTGAGGGAGGTATGAAAGGGAAACCAGTCTGCATGGCTGTGGACTATTGGAAATGCAAGCCTTCTATTCTAAGAAGCTACAGAAATAGATAAGCTATAATTTCACCCAGGCCCAGCTTGTAGAGTGACTGATGGTTGTGGCTTTAGTCTGGTTATCTGCCTGCATAAACCAGGGACTCGTTTACAGGCAGCTTTAAAAAATATCAGCAAGTGGATTAAAAGGAGAGTTTAGAAATTGTTTAATGAGGATCTTTAGCAAAGGGAGAAAGAAGTTGATGTATTTAATCAATGCAACAGGACAGAAGTGTCAGGTTCTTCTGTGGGGGCTTGATTATGTTTGATCACCAGGAAATGTAAGAAAACATTTTCTCATCACTACATGTAACTGATAGCAGTGAACATAAGTAAACCTTGTATCAGAAAAATCTATTTAAAGATGTTTGTACTGCATGTATGAGCTGACTATGGAGGTTCTGAACTCTTTCGTTAAAACCAGCGAGAACCAGTCAGAAAGGTTTGAAACACTGGAACAAAGTTTAGTTGAACAACTTTTTAAAAAAGAAGCATGTTTTTGTTCAATTTGTGAAAAGAACAAAATGGAAAAAAAAAAAAAAGTACTTGGCTGACTATATTACGAACTGTTCATAGCAACATAATTTTGCATCAAAACCTCTTTGTGTCACTCTAGCGGCGGTTTCTGGTCATGCTTTGTTCAGTTTGTCCTCTACAAGGACAGACGGGAAGTTAACTGGTGTACGATTGCAAACACAATGTATATCCTGCATTTGCAGAAGGGATTGATTCACTTACTTCCACCAAGTTGATAAGGTGCAGGAAGAACTCCTGGGCATCTTGTTGTCTGTTGGATGAAAACTCTGGGTGTCCCCTGCTGACCAGTGCCTTGAGCATTCGGGGAGAGATTCCCCTCTGTTGGTGCTGCAAGGACAAAAATCAAAATATTGAAAGAGTCACGCACACCAACTGTTCGTGAGAAGTTACCTTTCTCAAAGGAAAAAGTATGACACTAAGACTAGCTACAAAAAATACAAACAAACAAAAAACTAATTTGGTTCTGAAATGAGGCATAAAATCTGGACAAGGTGCCAGAGACTTCACTGTGGCAACTAAAATTACAGTTTTGGATGCACTCACCACTAAGAAAATGTGACAGGATGCAAGTATTCAATGACATCCTTAAAAGTGAACTCTTAGCTCAACCTTATATTTGTTTGTTAGCTTGCATAATAATCCTTAAATACTACATTAAAAAGGGTAAAAGTTTGAACTGTCTTTTAAGTTAACCTGATAGTTTCACTGGACAGATGGTCCACTTGTCTTCTTCTGTGGTGGGAGAGTACTACTCAGGTGGGTTACATTTACAGTATATTTTTTCTGAACAAAATTAAACAAATACATTTCATTTGCGCTTATAATTTCGCTGCACATTTAAAGTTAAATTACACACTCCTAGATTATGTTAATTAATTAGGTGCCTTCTGAAGGCATTGGCTAATTACAGACTTCACACTTTTCAGATTTTTATTTGTAAAAACAAGGACATATACTTTCTTCTTCTTCCACTTAATTTTACACTGGTTTATCACATAAAACACATTGAAATCTGTGGTTACAACGGGACAAACCAGTTCTAGGGGCACTGAACCCTGACATTCATTCTCACAGCAAACAAGTCCATATCTCAGCATGCCAAAATTTCCCATCATCAATAAATTTAGAAAGCCAGGTTAATGATATATGTGTGATTGCACTGGTTAAGAATCCCTCTGTGCAAACTGAGCACAGCGTGTCAGCACAAGTCCACCGCCGTTTCCTCCCAGCTGTCAAGACGTGTCCAAACTTGACTCCTCCATCACATTTAAGTTCAGGATCACAGCTTTGCCCTGTCAGTTACTGGGAGCAATCAGGCTAAAAACAAGCCATGAGGTCACAGAAAGTCCTGGTCTATGCAATACTTCAACTCCTCTATGCTTCTCACATCAAGAAACTGCTACATTCATTAGAAGGCAATTACTTGGTAATGCTTTATAATGCCATGACCACTGATTCCGTCACATCTCATTTTCAACATTGGCCATGGTCACTCAGTTATGGAGCAGGACATACCCCGTTTGATACCTTGTGTTCTTCTTTCATCACCTGTTCAATGAGCTCAGATTTCATGGGTGGTTTGGAGTACTGGCCTGAGAGGAGCCCGTGTCCCAGTTTAGCCCTGATGGACAAAAATGGGCAGAAAAACAGAGTCTCATTTCACATTCATTTGGCTTCATTTCCTGTCCATCACACTCTGAAGTTACAGCAATTCTCACTTGAAGCAAATATATGGTTGCTCTGAGTTGTAAAGGGACAAAAAACACCTTATGGCCATGGTTACGCACCGAAACTACTGTCTAGGGAAGAACAAAAATCTTTCCAGCAACACAACATTCAAACCTTTTATTTATGAAGATAAATATGCATGCTGATATCTCAAACATAATACATGTTTTTGTTTTATATTACGCCTTGTTTGCTGCTCTGATTCCTGTTGAGGCAGGGGAAATATGAAACAGGGCAAATCCTTAACCAACTTTTGATTTATCAGAGTCAACAATACAACCAAAGACTATATCTATAATCACTTTAAATCAAAATACCCCTTTGTAGACAACACCAAAGTTAAAAAATGGGGATGAGGCAAACTTACTGTATTTTTCTACTATAATTATCTGTGCACACTATGCATCCTCTTTATTGGGGACCACCAGACAAATTATTCTTGTCATAAAAGCTAATCATAGCAAGAAATACATTAATGTGTTTAAAAAAAACACTCGACGATCTTTGTCATCGAGAGATGGGTTGGGTTTAACCATTACATTAAAATAAGTAAACAACTTTTTCAAATTGCCAAATACCATTTGCCTGATGGTATAAACATGTTTATTTGGCCACCTGTCTGTTAGCTGCTGTCAGGCTCTTGAGGCCTATCTGCATCTGGCCTCTTGCAACACAAGTCCTTCAATAAAAAATGGTGATGTTTTTTTTTTTTTTTAAATAGAGATAAAATAAATTGTTACTGCACTATACAAATTATGCAATCTATGCTTATGTAATTTAGATAGTTTGTTAATAAAATTTTGTTTTTAAATATCAATAACAGTGACAGAGGGAGCTGGAAAACACCTTCTCTTCTGTCACTGCATTTCATAACTCTCAGGAGTCACTTACATCTGTGTGGCGAAATCCTGGGTGGGGTCAAGGGGGGAGTAATCAAATATCCTCTGAAGGTTACCTACATACCTAAGACAGAAAACATATGGGGTTTGATATGTGGGGTGACACACAGACGTTGCCTCCAGAGAAAAATGTGAGGAACTTAAAAGACCCGCTGCAGGTTGGCGAATTATTTAATTATCATCTATGATCATACACAACCAAATTTGTTTTGGATCAGCCAAATGAAGTGTCAAGAGTCAAACCATAATCAGATATAGAATCTGCAGAGGAAGCTAAAGATTAGGGTGATGTTAGAGAGGCCTTTCAACTATAATGACCTGGAGTTAATCATCAGCTACATGCAAAATTTGGTCATATAGGAAAGAGTTTGACCACTGCAAGTTAAAAAAAAATATCTGTTTACTGATAACTGTCAGTTGTATGTAAATAAAAACATATTTTAAAAAAGATTGATACTCCAGTTACTCTATTATGTTACCATTTAAAATTAGTGAAAACGGTGTGAGTATGTCAAAAGTTATGTCATCAAGGATTTCTGCAGTTAAAAAAACAAAAACACTACGACATGAATGCGTCACAGCGTACAGTACTCACATCCTCTGGAAATCTGGGATGCTGAACAGGACCTGCAGCACTGTGCTGAGGTAGCAGCTGTTTCCCAGGTTTTTGATGCCAGTGTAACCAGAACCAAACACCGCCTTCAGCTTCATGCCCGACTCTTGGATCACTTCCCACTCGCTGACTCGCGGTCGGGGGTTATTGTCTGTGTGGTGTCCATTTTCTGTCTGAAATAGGAGGAGATGGAGATGACAAGGACGATTTTATGTGAGGAATTTTCTTTGTTTTGTAGAAATGTTGACAAAATGTCCAATATAGCTCTAATGAAATATATTTTTTGACACATTTTCTTGAAACACTGCAGCTTTTTCGAATTAGATTGAGTTCATGAAAAGTGAAATTAGTCCACTTACTCTCCTCTGCATTTGTAGCATGTCTATCCCAAAGTGTGACAAGTGCTCTGACATGTGTGGGTCCAAAACAGCCTCTTCCTCCTCAAATGAATAAACATCTGTAATGAAAATGGCGAGTAAATCACTGTGGCAAAATTACCAGTGAAAAAAATAGATAATTAATAATATGAAGCCATAGCCGTACAAAATTTGCTTCTAATGAAATATACTCACAATCAAAAAAACCTAGTTTATCACATTTTATTATTATTATGTGCTATTGTATCAAAAACCAGCACAATAATTGCCGTTAGTCATATTTTTGATGATACTAATAAATATCGATGTTCACACTGCTCTCCGGTTTGCAAACATCACTATTATTGTCACGATAAAGACGAGATAATTGCCCAATACTAAACATACTGGGACACTTCAGATTAAATACCATAGTGGTTATTGTGCAATTAAAAATACACTGTAAACAATTTACATTTGTAACAGAATTTGAATGTGCAGCTACCACTGCTGAGTTTCAAACTGTGCGCCTAAAAGTCTACTTATGACAATAACTACACCTTCTTTTAAGAAAATATTACAAACCTATAACAGAGCAGAACACTTGGATGTTTCAAATACTTAAATTCTGTTTTGTCGATGAGCTGCCGCACTATTTGGTTTTGATTTGCATTGCTTATTTATGCATGTGTGTAGGTCGCAGGGGCAGCCTTATTACTGTTTTTATTTTATTCTTCTTTCATGGCTGGAACTTAAATAAAATTAGCTTTTTAAGAAAAAGAAAACCTGCTTCACAACAACAGTTCTGACAATGTGCCTCTTATAAATATAGGTTTGAGGTCCAGTGGAGGCATGGATGAAATGAGATACAGGCAAAGTGCTGCAATACAAAGAGGATGTTTTCAGATCAAAATGCAGTTGTTTTAGACTAAGTAGAGTCTAATTATTATATGTACACATGTCTAATTATTCGGCATATTTCTAATGTAAAACTGAACTAAAAGGAAGCAATAAATAAATAAAACATGGGGCCTTTAAATCAAGAGATTCTGGATTTAATTCATTTTGAGAGGCATTCTTGTAAAAACTTTTTTAAATGTTTGCATCCCTGTTATGTAAAACATTCTCAAACAACAAGATTTGCAGCTTTATAATATCACTGTGTTATGATAAACCTAGCAGGCAAAAAAAAAAAAAAATACTACCCAGTAATTTGATTCTGACAACATTTAAATGTCGTACTGTGTATATTTTTCAAAGTAATGATAGTTTTGGGGTTTAAGACGCACTGTAAGAACACATATCATACACAGTTTGCGGTTGTGTTTTGTTTTGTTGTGACCAGACCTGCTCCGTCTGGAGTGATGGTGTCCAGTTTAACAGCCAGTGGGTAGTTGGTCTCTCTGTAGTGCTCCAGAGCGTGGCCGTTGCCCCCGCTCCCATCAAAGAACCACTTCCCACAAAGAACCGAACCGTCAGTCAGGTTCAGCCACAGGTTCTCTCTCATCTCGCATTTCTGACACTTCCAGCCACTGACAGCAAAAACACAGAAACAAAAATCATCTAACAATCTCATCAAATAAATATAATTTTTAATGAGTTCCATTCATGTTTTGTCCTTTTTTTTTTAAAGAAGCAAAGAATATCACAGAAACATTAGGCCATAAGCTTAATTGAAGTGTATTATTTATAAGCAACAAACACCAAGTTGACAAAAATTTGCTAAACCCTTTCAGAAACAAAGATTGACGAGAATATCCCATAACAAATAAATCAGAATATTATCTTTTTATCTTCCAGTGGCGCAGTGGGTAGCGCTGTTGCCTTGCAGCAAGAAGGTCCTGGGTTCAATTCCCGGCCCGGGGTCTTTCTGCACGGAGTTTGCATGTTCTCCCTGTGCATGCGTGGGTTCTCTCCGGGTTCTCCGGCTTCGTCCCACGGTCCAAAAACATGACCGTCAGGTTAATTGGCCTTCCCAAATTCTCCCCAGGTGTGAGTGTGTGTGTGCATGGTTGTTTGTCCTGTTTGTGTCTCTGTGTTGCCCTGCGACAGACTGGCGACCTGTCCAGGGTGACCCCGCCTCTCGCCCGGAACGCAGCTGGATATAGGCACCAGCAACTCCCGACCCCGTTAGGGAGAAGGGTGACGGAAAATGGATGGATGGATCTTTTTATCTTCCACTTTTAAACTGAGTGGACACATTGAGCTCTGATTCGTTTTATAACAATTCTTCAGCAGTGCAACATACTGCAGTTTGATGTATTTTATGACAGAGTAAGAAGAGCCGTCATCCTATAATTAATAAAGATTAGAAGTTTGACTCCAAAACTTCCAAAACCTTTATAATAATTAACTTGACGCAAATGATCTTTGCAGAATATTTTCTAAATAATTAATAGTTTTTTTCCCACAAAAGTTGTAAAAAGTGTTAATAACATCAATTTCTAATTGAGAATAGACATTAATTAGTATTTGCTGATTTGCACATGATTGCACTATGTTAGGTCTACCTGGGCGGGATCCGGACTCCGTTACCCAGCTGTCTGAGGCTTCTGGCATGTCTTGACACCTGGATCTCCTCCTCCCATGACTCAGGTTCTTGTTTCTTGTAAGCTGAAGGTGCGTTAAGTACTGCATCACAGGCTATGGTCACCTGGCATCAGCACGGCAGAGCATGATTAGGTCGGAGGTAATGCACAAATGAATTCAGGCAGTACAAATAAACTACATCTCCACATGAAACAGTGCATGAAACAAGACACATTAGCCATGCAAGGTTTATGCTAGAAATGGTATAAATGTGATACAGTGTGTTTGATACGAAATTAAACTGAGACAAAATCACAAGTCAGATTTGACATCTATTTCAGACCTGTATAGAAAATTAAGTCCTTTTGAAGGATTAAAATGCAGGGATAATAAACCCACTTTTATGCAATTTACAGACAATTATAATTTATCACAAATAAACCCAGCTGGATACAAATCTGGATTCTAAGTGTTTATGCTCATCCTCAATCACACACAAGTTGTTTCAAGTTTATTTCTCCTGCAGATGCAAATTCAGAATAAAATCAGTAGTAATGCCTCTTTTAAACTACAACATATAACTCAGAATGAATCTGTAATTTCTATATCAGGTGTTCTTATAAAAATAGCAACAAACAGACAGGCATGCCAAAGTGAAGATTTAAAAAGAAATATCACAAAACAAGCCAAGAACCACCCCAGTCCCCCAAAACATGAAAGCATCAACATGTACACCTTGTGGTTCCCCAGAATCATGTTCTACTGAAAACAGAATGTTTTACTAGACGCCGTTTTGTCAAAATGATTTGTTTTACTGAATCTAAAAGGTAACAGACTGCAGATTCTCTAAAGGGATCATATAGGTTTTTTAATGAGGAACTTTAAGGTACTCTGTGCCTCACCTGCAGCAGTCATCTTAACCTCATTTGGAATAACCACATGAATATAATCTGAAAGATCAAAGGTCCTCAAAAATAAGTTTGGCATCTGGATAAGATGTGTTTAATAAAGATGATTGGTTTTGCTACGATAGGCTTTTCCTTACAGTGACAACTCAGTCATCAGATGAATTAAATCATGTTTTGCAAGTTAATACAGATCTCTCAAAGATATCTGAATTTACATTGAGGCAAGCATCAGATTTCAAACAAACGTTTTTCAAGACAAATGCTTTTTTTTCAATTATTATTATTTTTCAGTAGCTCACAGGTCGAAATCTAATGAAAAGGGAACATCGCATCCAACCAAAAATATTCAAAAGCTGCAGGTAAGACAGACACAGTTGTTTCACAATTTATTTCAAAAACGTCAACTATCCCTTTTTTAATTCGTAGACCTGTCTGTCCTGAAGCCGGGGAACCACCAAGTGGACGTTTCCCCTCCAACATGCACAGAAACACACAGAACCAACTCACTGACCAGAGCGGGCAGCTCCTCAATATTTGGTAAAGGGATCTCGAAGTGGTCTGGGAAAATGACGAGCTTTGCCTCATCCTCATACTCATAGTCCTCTCCGTTAAAATCTCGGTTTAGCTCTAAATCTTTAAGGGAGGAAGTAGGATTATTAGGTGTGAGAGTGATCACAAGTTTAAACCATTAAACAAAATTTAAATACTAAGAGGATGATACTTAAGCATCATTATTAAATTAGATCTATAAGTGAAACCCTGTCAAACTCAAGGTGCAGGGTCCAAATCTGGACCACCATAGCTTTTTAGGTGGATATCTGCACCAAAGAGGGACAAATAAAAACAAATAAACATTATTTTATCAATCACATCAAAGTGGTTTTTACCAGTGTTTTGCCAAATTATATCAGCATGAAAAGGGATCAACGTTTTTTTTTTTTATTTTAAGAAGCATTCATCAAATTCGAACATTTTGACAGCTTGTTAAAGGACTTTATCAATAAAATTATGCACAATTGTCCCTTAGAATGAAGACATATGGAATAAGTTCAACACGCCTCCTGTACAATATGAAGAAAATTGCGATGACATTTTCTTACTGAAACCGTTTGTTGTTTTTTTTTTCTGGCTTGAATTTACAAATAAGGTTATATTAAATCGGAAGTGAAGCATAGTTTCATATAAAAAAGTAACTGATTTCAAAGAAAGCAAAAACAAATAAAATCGGAACAATTTTAAGCAGCTCAGACTTATTTTGTTACTGACCACAAAACAAAATACATTTATTTCCCATTAATCTACAAATTATTTTATACATTTGTTTGATCAATCACATATTTCATCAATGAAAAACTTTCCTCTGACGTTACTACTATTATTAATAATATTAGGGCAACTGGTTGGTTAAATGGAAACACATGATGTTTGCAGCCAGCTGTCTGATTAGATCACAGAACCGGTATGGATACGTCGAACCGGGTCAAAGATCTTAAAGGGACAGCGAAAAATGTCACAAAGAGTAAAACAGCAGATGTCGGTCAGACAGGATAAGAGACACATGGCAATTAGCCTGAGGTGGAAAATATAAGTAGAAAACAGGAATATGAATGGAAAATGGAGTCAGAGGAGGGAATTCCTCAAACAGAGAGGCCGGAGGAAGCCAGACACCTGGGCTTTGGCGAGATGCGTCATCGCTTCAGTTTGATGTGTGTCAGGACACTGACAGGTGGCAGCAGCTGAGAGGCCGGCACATGATTGGAGGAGGCGCCGGGGTACACTTGCCACCCCTCCCCAACCCAGAGGAAGAGAAGAAGAAAAAGGAGGAGGAGGAGGAGGAGTGGGTAGGCCAAGCTTTGATTTAGACCAGTTAGCAACCACATATACAAATAAATAGGCTATTATTAGAGGACAGGGGTTGGTGGAGAGAGCTCATCAGTGGAAATATCTAATGGTTATGGTTGGGGCTGGTTAGGACGGCAGCTGGCTGACAACAAACAAACTTTGATAAAGTTGTAGTGGATGAACTGCCCAAGCTGACAGAGATGTCTCTAATTATCCGACAGACATAAAAATCACCGGTTCAATGAGAAAACTGTAATCAGACAGAAGCCGCACTACTTTTAATGATCTTCTGAAAGAAACACATCATTCAGCCCAAGATGTTCCTAAAAGGCAAAAGCAAACCTGGGTTGGACTTGTTTTGATCGTTCTTTGGGATGTTTCTAATTAACAGAGGCTTTGCAGTTGTGGAACCAGAAATGGTGTCTACAGAGAATTACTTCTTTAGACTGACACAGAAAGTAATGTCAAACAGTTATTAAGTGCTCTTTTATTATGTGTGTCTGATAAGAAGCTCATAAGCAGAGTCTGGACTTGTCTCTGAACCCAGCAGCAAAAAGTAAGGTACACACTCACTTTGAGCATATGCCTGATAGAAAACAACAACTTTGCATTGATGCTAAGTACCAATTTATGCAAAGTGCCAGCAGCAGGTGATTGCTGGTACGCATATTTTTTTTGCCTTCTGTAGCATTTTTCACAACCTGACATTTTGTTGAACATACAATAATCATCTACATGCACACACCACAACCTCGATAACATCATTAATTTACAATAATAATATAAAGAAATGTGATCTGAAGGCCATGTAAGTCTTAAACAATCAAACAGAGCCAGTTTACGCAGTGTCGCTGTGGCACAAAAGATTTTACCACTGCTGAACCAGGCTGAGGTAAACCAGATATAGTCAAAAATATATACTGTGTGAGAAATTATTTCATATTTTCTGATTTTAATGTGGCTGAAAAAAAGGGGAAATAACACAAAAAATGAAAAAAGCTTTAATCAATTCTTCTGATACCTCATCTGTTTTGTTCTGTTTTCGTTTCTTTCTTCCCATGATTTCACACAAGGAAGCCATGTGTTTGAGGAGTTGCCTTAAAGTACTGTCACAAATATTCATCCTTTATATCTCCAGAGCAGTGAAATCATCAGTAAAATCAGAAACTTACAACCCACATTCTACAAACTCAGTGTTTGTAACAATGTTTCAGCGTTTTCAAAATTTGTATTCCCTCTGTCACTAACTTGACATTGAGCAAATATTAATTACTTAGGTAACTGTAACAAACCTTAACCTGACTGATTCTAAACAAACACACAAACGCATACAGGCAAATTCAAGACAGTTAGCAAAAACTTGAAAACAGCAGTAATATTCTAAAATCTGGGTCTTCTCAGATAGAAACAGGCCAGTAAGGCTGCCAAAAGGTCAATGATAATAATAAAAAAACAACAACAGTGTGCAAAAATCAAAAGAACACGAAAGAGTTTTCTTTGCCACACACTCCAGTGGAGATGATGTGAACAGAATAAGTTAAATTGTCCTCAGGAACTGCTGACAGTTTAACTGCTGAGCTAAATTGACAATCTTGTCATTTTCCATTTGTTTGTCACAGCAAGCTAATAGATTTAGTTAAAATATATTTTTTAAGATTTTCACATTGCAGTGTAGAAGTATGTCACTGCAGTGAAAATAACATACCTAGAAACACTTTTCCATTTCTTCGTCTGGGGATGGCACCTCCGGCAGCACCTGTGGTTTTCTGCAAGAAACAAGTAGTAACAATATTATATATAAGCAAAAAGATATTTGTTGTCCTTCATTTTTCAAAACTAAAACAAAGATAAACTTATATGCTCCCCTGAATCAGATCTAGTCTGCTGTTATTGTCTTAGAAGTAGTTTGGTGGCCAGATGAGGTTATAAGTGAAGGGAAAATCTCCACACCTTTAAACATTATTCATCTGGGTTTACCCTTAACTGCAACTAGCATAACTAGTGTGACAACAAAGCAATTTAAAAAAAAAAAATACATAACCTAACAGATAAAAACAAAAAAGAAAACATTTTCATAAAAACATAAATATGCAACCTTAGTCCCTTGTCAGCTAAACGACACACTGCCGCCAAGCAGATTCATGTCCAATTTGACAAGTTTTACACCAGTCAAACTTCGTCTTACTAGACAAAGTTGAGAAACTGGAAATATTGACACCCACAGCATCAAGGGAACCACCAGGAAAGAAAAGCAGCACAGACAGAGGAGCCTTCAGAATGTGCAGCAGCTGTTTGTGGTCAGATCCAGGCATGGAAATAGCAGCTCTTTTCAAAGCAGAGCTGATCTGATAGCAATTAGAGGTAGAGAGGAAACACAGCACCAGCTTGAAGCAAAAACAAGGGTTTGTTTGAGTTTGCTGCCCTTACGAAGAATCAACTTGTTAGTTGTAGTCAACAAAACCAAAAACTCAAACTGCGACACTGTCGCTTTTAAAACCATCATAAAAATAAAAGATGTGCACAGATGACATCTAAACAAAATTGGAATCATAATAAGTCTTACAGTTTGCGTTTATTTATTGTTTAAATTAAATCTACATTGATCAAGGTATTACCTAAAATGTATTTAATAATATAAACAGAACATGCTTATTTGAACATTTTTTCTTAAAACCCCCAAAAACATATTATTATCAACATATATTTCCACCATTATTGGTAATTTATTGTGTGTATACAGGGATGTATGTATATGGATCTTTTACTTATTTATGTATAAAGCACAAGGGTTATTTATTGAAATCCTGCAAAAAATAATATGGAAAATGGGAACAGAAATAAAGTTTGGGCGGGCAAATGTTTCTCCGTATTTATGCAGATATAAAAACATTTAAATAAATTGACAGTGTAGAAAATTTATTTTAGAAACTGTTGGAAGAACAACAGTTTCTAAACTTAGTCTTTTTGATTAAGATAATCATTTATTCATTATTTTTTATTTAGAGTTTTTTTTCTTTGAAATAAAAAAAAATATAATAATTTAAAGACTACATTGAAAACTATTCTTGAATATGATAAATATGACAAAATAAAACAAACAAACAACAGAGTTTTTGTTGAGGTTGCATTTGACTTTTCTTGATTGTCTATGGTGTTCAAATGCTTTGTCATCTTTTATATATATGATGAAAACAGAATGATGGAAAAAGCTTTTTTTTTTTTTAATGTATAAGGCAGGGGACAAAACGTACCTCTTTAACATGTCGTTTGAGGTGCATATAAACACTCTGTCCTGTTTTGCGATAATGTCTCTCCACATGTTCCCGTCCAAAGCCCAGGAATGTGTTCATACACACATACAGGCCTCCCTCAGACTCCTGCACACAAAAGGAAACAATAACAATCAGCTGCAGCATGAGCTGAAGGGCCAACAAGGCCAAATGAGAGGACAGTCTGTGCAGTCATCTACATTACAGGCACATTTTCAAAACATTTAAATGGAAAATCTGCTAATTAGCCAATAATCCATTCTGGAAATATTTATTTTATTTGCAAAAACCTGCTTCTGAAGCTAATAATTTTGCTGAAGAGAAAGGAGTAAATCATCTTAAATTATATGCAAATCAAAGAAAGAAAAAAAAGAAAAATCTTTGTGATCTTAAATCCTATGCAAAAAAAAAAAAAAAAAAAAAAAGCATTTTTTATGCTACAATTTTTATATAGTATATAGCAACAACAATTTATGCCCCTGTTGGACCATCTATCCTTTCAGACCCCGCAGTGACTTTACTTACAAAAAAAACTATTTTTAAAACAGGATGTCACATGTCAACATAGTATATTTAATTTGATCCATCTATAGGTTGCAGCTAATAACTCTGGTTTATTTTTTAAATGCCCTTAGAAAGAAGCAACAAACAAAAAAACACTCCTACACCTCACACATGGGCTCTAGGGGCAAAGCACATGGAAAACACAACTAACCTCAAATGTGTAATCAGTGTATAGGCTTCATAAACCCCCAGTGTTAAACCTTTAAGTGGTTCAAAGTGACATATGAGCCTCAACAGTGCAAGATAAAAATAAACCAGTCTTCAGGCCAGCATGATGAACTCCAGACAGCTGAGTCACCTTTAAAAACGGTTTCAGTCCAGATAGTCATGTAGGAAAGCTGGAGGAGCGAAGGGATAAAAACGAATAAATCTGGGCCTCAGAATGATGTTTTTTAAAAACTGTATTGAACCCTCACATTTTGAGCCAAATAGTGATTTGTTTTAAAATGATTCAAACGGCTAAACAGCCCACCTGTCTGTTTTAAACAAAAGGTGTGGTTCAGAGGAATTATTCCCATCATTATAAGTATTAAATGGCTTACTTCAAGTGCAGTGTTTTTGAAACGTCAGTGAAAGCTTTTGGGAGGTGATTTGCACGTGAAAAGAAAAAATAATAAGCCTGCACCATCTCTCCAAAGATGAAAACAGTGTTTTCCTTCACGTCTCCAAACACATCAGATTACAGCCGAAAACACGTGTGACGTTCAGTCCGCCTGCGACGCTCCTTTCCTCCCCCTCATGCCCCTGTGTGTGTGTGCGTGTGCGTGCGTGTGTGTGTGTGTGTGTGTGGGGGGGGGTGTGAGTGTCTGACAGGCGGACACACTTACGGGGGAGTCGAAGGAGAAGGCGCACTCGCTCTTGTAGACTCTGTCTCCTGTTTTGGGGACTCTGATGGTGGGCATGAAGGGGACCAGCAGCTCTCCCAGGTCTGCAGCCATCTTCGCAGTCCTGCCTCTCCCTGCAGAGTGCTGCGGAGCCTCCGGAGCGGCGCTGTCAGAGCGGAGGATGCTATTTTTAAAGCCCCTCCGTCTCTAACATTCCTCCGGCCAGGCCAGGGGGGATGTGACGCTGGAAACGTAAAAATAAAATGACAGTTGGGGGGGGGGGGGGGGGAGGGAGGCTGGTCTCTGAATCTGAGAATAAGGGCACGGAGGGTGAAGAGCTGCTCTTTTGTTGTTGATTTTTTTTTTCCCCCCCCTTACTGAAGCATGGACCTGCGCAGAAATTGTAGCTCTGCTGTTGACTGTAGTGACGTCCTTTCACATTTACAGAAAGGACCACTCCCACCTGAGGGAGGACCCAGAAACACACCGTCTGTCCTTCTTCCATCACTTAAATTGACGATTAACAAATAACATAAAATACACAAGGGTTAAAAAGAAAGTAATGCATTGAATATGGATTGTTTCTCTTTTATTGTACGAATAAATATTTGTGGTTCATATCCACATGGATTTAACCTTTTATTTGGCACAGTCTACGGAGCTCTGCCACCTAGTGGAGAATCTGGTTCAGTGGATTCATCAGCATCCCGGTTTATGCAGTGGATATTGCGTTTGATTGTTAGCCTCTCATTCTGAGAAACTATTGCAATTATTGCAAGAGTTGTGCAATCAGACATGAGAGCACGAAATCAAGTGACGGAAATTGGTGTAACAATTGATCTCGATGAATGCATTCCAATTGATCTAGAATGCATTCATCCATTTCAATTTTGATTCCTTTGAATGAAATTATTTGAGATGGATGGACAAAATCTAAATTGCTTTAAATACCCTCAGGTAAATTTGAGGTGTATAAATATAAATATAACAACCAAAATGACCTGAAAATAACTGCAGTAAATGTGTAATACCTTCAAGAAGTAAGAATGAGCTCTTGTACAGGGACACTGTTACAAAGCCAAACCAATAGATGGTAATCCACACTGATGTGGTGGAGTCTATTCACTTTATGTTTCTGGATTATGATAAAACTGAAGAATGAAATTTTAATGTCAGATGTTCAGTAATTACACCCACATTAAGATACTTTATTTAATCAACAAGGGAAAAATTTACAAACAGCCGGACTGATGACCACGTGTACTGCTAACAGCGCACGTTAATTGTCAGGTGATGCCTTGGGCCTGTTGTCAATCAACCCCTTGTCAAGCGTCGGCAGTTGGAACCAGGGGCCGTCTCCATGATGTTTCATCTGCCGCTGAACCTCCTGCTCTATCAGTCTGTTCAGGGTTACAAAACAGTAGTCAAGAAACAAGCTGTATTTGAGAAAAGTAAATCTACAACTATTGAACTTCGTCACTGTAATTCTGATGATGGCTCATCTCTAAAATAACACATCAGCAGTAGCAATACCTGCTTCTCTTAAGAGGATGCAACATTTACATTCTACGAGAGAGGAGTGTAACAGCAGTGTAGACCCAACAATCCCTCAGAAAACATAAATACATGGGTCCAGACCTCCAGTTTCTTGTCATATTGACATTCATCCAACTAAAGCTGATTTACTGAGGATTCAAGAAGGGACCAACTAAACTCCACTATGAATGTGTCTTCAGGCAAATTCAAAATCAGTAATAATAATTTTGAGAATCTCTTGAAATCTCACTCCTTTAATCGGTTCCATTCTGGTACATGTAAGTCAGACACTTTTCAGAAAATAGTGAAGACCACATATTTTAGTTTCCCTTAGAGACGTCAACATTTTGGTCTTAAACTGGTGACAGAAACTCTGATAATCACCTCAGCTCAGCTTTTTCCTGTTCCATGTGGATTACAGCCATCACTTTTTCATAGTCCTTCACTGGGGAATCATAAATGTTCCGTACAATCCACCTGGTGATGGGGTGCTGAAATGAAAAGAACCAATAAATAATACTAAAAAATGTATTGCTTTCAAAAGAGCACAATGTTTGCTTGATTAGAAATTCTTCAAGAGTTTTTTACAAGCAGCGTCTGTTTTTATTTGATTTTGTCGTGGAACAATACCAATTCAGAACTTCAAAAAAATTTAAAAAACGCATGTACAGGTGGAGAAAAAATTTAACTCTCCTTTGTGGAAAATCATAACGTTTGTGTGTGGGTGCAAGACTACTCCAATTGAAACTATCTGTAAAATAACATGAATTGGTCAAATGCAAAGCAATGTATGTCCTCAATACGTAAATTTATGATGAACCTGAGCCTAATTATCCTGACAACATTGTTTTAAGAGCTGTGACAAAGCAATGACAAAATGAAAAAAGGAACACACCTTGTAATATTCCCAATAGTCAGGTTCATATCCTTCTGGAATCTCAGCAAGCTCTGCCTCGCCTAAAAAAGTACAAGAAAGAACTTAGAATCATTCATAAATAATTAACTTAATTTTTCCTAAAATTATATTATGGACCAAAAGGACACATTAATATAAATTACATTAAAACACCAAGAACAAGTGTACTTACCAATGAAGATATTCACAGCTGTGACCAACACAGCCATTGGAATACCAGTCAGCAGGATGTAATATCGCTGCAGAAAAACAAAAAGAAGTGAACATTTATGTAATTGTACTTCTTATACGTTGTTGATATTACATCAGCAAGTTTCAATATATTTTGAGGTACTTTATGTGACATACCCACATAGATCAGAGCATATCTATAAACTGGCAGGAAAAGGATTTTTGGTTTTCAAATGTTTTTCAGTTTGAAACGTTAATTTTTTGCCTCATATACTGTAGTTATCTGCTTCCCTATTTTTGAAAAGGACTTACGCTCTGTAAAGAGAATTTTGTTATGATACATACCAATAAATGCAAAAATCTCCTGTCGTAATAGTCAGATGGCCTGACCACAAACATCTTCTTTTCATGGCCCCAACGGGTCACCACTGAAAAAAAGAGCAATAGTTGCTGTCACAATAAAGTCTCTGCCAATGAAATATTTACAACTGTGTTTTATGAGATCAAACAGAACATTTGTTCATTTCAAATACATTTAAAATGCAACCATTTCACACAGTAGAGTATTACAGCCATCGACAACAAAGGAAAAGAAATTTTTGGTCACAGAGGAATACATTTCTACCAAAATATTTTGATATTAATTTCACAAATTTACAAGAAAAGAAAATGTAGATATTCTCTGATAGTGAAAGGCTGGAACTGACCATTTTCCATGATTATAGACATGATTTTGTAATATTAAAACCAATATATTTTCTACCAATATAAAGACAGAAATGTGACAAAATAGCAGAAGTGATAAGTGATAAGTTAAAGAAATGTGCATCTAGATATTTTCCATAGTATAAGTGATAGAAGCGGATTGTAACCCAGTATCAGAATGACATACATCTCCTGCACATTCACCTCAACAGTGAGGAAGAAACTGCAATACAATTTTATCAAGTCTGGACTCTGGAGATGTCAATCTGATACAGGAAAAAAAAAAAAAAAACAATCTACCATTCATACTTTCAAAATAGATTTTTTTTTTTCTTTAAAATTTGTGACTATTACATTTATAAAAATGTGTCCACCAAGCCACATTGCAATAATGACAGCAATACCTGTTATTCAATCAATCAATCAAATCAAATTTTATTGCTAGTAAATAGACAATAATACATCTCGGATAAATTCGTTTGAAGAGCTTAATTACGACATAAGAGCTTTATAGAATGACTTGTAAATTGTACAATGTGTACACTTAAAGCTCTAAAATGCTACTCCAATATATTAAAATACAATCTAACAAATTGCTAAATCAATGTCCTTCATCCATCTGCTAAATAACACTCACCGTCTATCTCTATAGGATATAAATAAACGTATGGAGGATAAAATATCGTAACTACTAATTACACTCATATTGTCAACAAATATACAATTTCAAGATCAAACATATAGAGTTTTCATCATTGTACTAGAAGCTTATCCTCTTTGTTGACAACAGGGCGAACGTTAGCAGTTAGCTGAGGTTAGCATGCTAACAAGCACCGACGCAAGGTCATAATAGAAAGGAGCTGATTTTAGAGTCGAAAGCTGATCTGTCCGAACTCGCAGAGAATCTGTCACCTTTATTTGTCCGTGGGATGGTTCGAGCGAGTATATTGGCAGCATTATTCCCAGCTTTCAGAGGACCTAACCTGGCTGCAAAGGCAGCAGCCGACTTGAGAAGGCTCATGCCCACCATAGCTGCTGTAGGGACAGTTCAACAAGCCGCGCTGTGATTGGTTCAAGGAAAAGTAACGCACACTAAATGTATATTTATGTCATAACATTATGTCAAATGTTATGTTATTATTATGCCATTAATGTTAAAGATGTTCCGATAATTGTAGAATAAAAAAAATATTATTTTAGAAAAAAAAAGGATTTTTACACAAAATGCATGTTGGGTAATTCTCGTTAAAGATGGCGTCGTCCTCATCGTTAGGACGTGTTTTGACTCTGTGCAAACAGTTACAGAGCGTCTTCAGGATATCTCCAGCGATTAGCGTTCAACACTGCGCTGTAAATCTGAAAATATGCCAGAACAATCGTCTAAGGTAGGGCAGTGTAGCAGCGGACATGGCATTTTCTTGTTCTCGTCTGGTTAAACTACCTCAGACCCATCGTCCCTTCAAATCGGCGGTAGTGCACTTCACTGTCTGGCCTATGAGCTCAACCTCAGCATCTATATCCTTAAACTACTGAACCTCTACGAAGTACAAGATGTAATGAAAAATGAAAATGAACCAATTATAATATTATCATAAACATGCGTCTGTAGTCTTTATCAGATTAATAATAAAATTCAAATTGCATAAAAGTATTACAAATTTATGTCTATTGATGGTGAAGATGGTGAAGGGCTTCTTATTTGAGATACATTTATTAAACAGAAAAAACGTATTTTTCAGTGATCAGTCAGAGGGAAATATGTCAATTGCCTTTAAAAAGGAAATTATTTGGTATTTTTTCAAAAAACATCAATAATGAAGATAAATTATCATCTGAAAGTCTTTATTTCAATTTAGGATAACCCAGTCCCAGCCTAACGGGTCTGTCTGTTGTTTCTTTCATAACAAATCTGACAGTGTGTTTTTCATCCAGTCCAGTCAATTTATTGTTGACTTCTAAATAAATTCAGTATCATGTTGGTTCATGATTCCTTAAACAGACTGATTCTGAAGCTCAAGGAGGTAAATGTTCTGCAGTTTGTTTTTCCTTTGCTGATTTGGAGGCTTGACATCCCAATAGAATAATCTGAGAGTTGGGACATTTAATTAATTACATTCTTGACTAAAATGGAATTATGTGTATAAATTACAATGCATGAATTAGATCTTTTTTTTTCCCCTTCAGTGAAAAATCCTCCCTGTTTGCCTCTTCTTGGATCACTCCCTTCAACTTTGTGGGTCAGCAACGAGCTTTGCACACGACCATCAGCAGGAGAGGGTTGGAAGAGTTCTTTGATCAGCCTGAGAACTGGGGAGAGCCCAATGTGAAGTCTGGTAAAACACTACTCTTATTAAATTGTATGTAAAAGTTGTTTAAACCTTGTTTAAATATCTAAGTAATTTTCAGTGTCAGAAAATAGTTATTACATGCTAAAGTGATCCACTATGGTTCTCAGCAGATGTTAGGATTTGTCAAAAATTGTAGATTAGTAGCTACACAATGTTCATGATCATGCATAATGTATTTTAAATGTCGTAGGTCAACATTTGGTTCATTACAGGAGCTCCATGGACGGCAAAACAGCTGAGAACAAAGAGCAATGAGGACTTACACAAACTCTGGTGAGCAATGTCAAGACTATGCGACAACTCTGGAAAATATTTGAAAATCTAATACATTGTTTTGATGCTATGCTGTTACTCATTTTTATCTAGTTGTCAACCGTGAAGAGATTTTGCCAGACTTTATCCTTGTCTTTTTATGTGAGGGACTTTGAAATGTCTCATTGCTTGAATGGTGCTAAATAAATAATTTAAAAAAGGAGTTCTGCATTTGCCATTGCTTCTAACACCTCAGTGTTGTCTCAGGTATGTGTTGCTGAAGGAAAGAAACATGCTGCTGACGGTTGAGCAAGAAGCAAAAAGACAAAGCGTTCAGATGCCGAGCCCTGAGCGAATGAAGAAGGTTGGTGCGACACTGAAGTGACAGTTCCAGCTCCCACACTTCAGAGGGATTCTTTCTAATGTGTAGTTTATATTTAAAGATTATTGTTTATGTGAAATAAAAACCCAGGCTAAAGGGAGTATGTCTGTGTCTACACAGATTGAACGGTCAATGGCCAGGCTGGACTCTGTGGTGAAAGAACGGGAGATTGCACTGCGTCTGCTGCAGACGGGACGGGAGAAAGGCCGGCCTGGAGACTGGAGGAGGAACGTGTTCGGATATGAATACTGGTACGGAACGTTTATGTGAATTTATACTGGATTTGTACGTAAGCAACTTATTGGACTCTGATCCCAATGGATTTTTTTTGTACACAACATTTGGTAAAATGCAACTCTGGGTTCCGCCTGTCTCGCATTAAAGGCAAGAAACTTTTACTCTTGGTAAATAGTTCTTTTTAACCTCCAGGTATCGGTTCAAAGAATACACAATTCCCTGGTACATGAATAAAAGACACAAGCGCAAGAAGTTCTACACGCCCCATTTTGTCCAACCTCATATAAGGTAAGAACATTCATATGCTGCAGTGCAGTTTTCTTCCTTTAATTTTAACATTAAAGGAATATTAATATTATGGGTTTTTTGTTTGTTTCTGGTAGGTTGCGCATTGAGAGATTCCTTCGAGAAAGGGCCATGAAAGCCAACTTAAAGAGGAAAACGTTGGCCAAATTAAAAGAGAAATTTCCCCAGATGCAGTCTCCATCTTCCTGAATAAGGGATCTTTCTTTTGAGTTTGCTACAACTCAGCTGCCCGAATCAGCTCACATAATCTACTGAAGTTTGAGCAAATTCTTATCCAGCTGTTATTTGATTTTACAAGATAAAACTGTTTTCTCGATAGGAAATGTGTTCTGTTTTGTTACTGTCCAATAAATCATCCTGCCTAACTATTGTTTGGACATCTTGTAACTAAAGCAAACTCAGAATTACTTTTAAAATAACTAGTCATGTAATCATAACAAAATTGACTTTATTTTTCAAAGGTCATATGTAGCCAATGACAAGTAAAAATGAAAATTAAATACAGATTTTTAGTTGAAATATGAGTAACCAGGGGCAACAACTGACCGGCAACTGCTCATGAATTTACCAAGTACACGAAATGACAATAACAAAACACATTCACATCCCGCCAAATGAAGCTTCCTCCAAATAAAGACCCTCATCACACAACATCTTACCAGTTTTCTGCTGGGATCCTGTACAACCCTAATTACTTATTTGTCCCAGTGTAATTAGAAACAACTTTCTGATGACCCAAAGTTTCCATCAGCAGGTAACAGAGAAGGCAACAGTCTAACTGTTTTGGCTATTAAAAAAAAAAAGGATCTTGAGTTGATTTTTTTTTTCCTTTTTCTATTTTTTTTTTTTAAAGATCCTGACAGGTGACCAACTCAGATTTAAAAACAAATCATACAAAATGAGAGTTGACTGTTCCTGAGTCTGGGTCAGAGGTTGACTCCTCGCGATGTTGAGCTAGAAGAAGATGGAGAAGGGAAGATTGAGGCTGGATGTCGGATCAAGGACACTTTCTGTCCACACACTGCTTTCCTCCTTCTTCATATTCCTGTTTCGAGATCCACATCTGCTGGAAAGTTCCCTGGAGAACATAAAACATAGTCAAATAACCAATATATGTACATATATAATAGGTTCTACCAGGTGAGGAGCTCTCAGTACTACAGAGCCTCTGTATGGTCTTACCAGTGATGCCAGGATGGAGCCTCCTATCCATGCACTGAACCGGCGCTCCACCGTAGTGTTGTTGGCAATCAGCTTCAGTCTCATGCTCTGTAAATTACAAACAAGGGGAAATCTACCATTTAACATAATGCAGCTAAACTGACTTTCCCATCACAACTTATGATAAATTCAAAACTGTTTAGAAATGATAATTGTTTCTTACTGGAGGGGTTTTCTGGGAAAGTTCTCTGTTCAATCGGTCAGTGAAGCCCTGGATGAGTGTGTTTCCTCCCGTCACCACCACACTGCCGTACAGACCCTTAGATGCACGTCAATAATCACAAAAGTTAAACAAACTCAGAGCCAAACATTTTCCTTTTCACAGAAAATAGCTTCTGATCCAAATTGGCTGACTTTCAGCTGGACAAACCAGTGAAACGCAAATATTCAGTCATTTTCTAATGAGTGACTTAACGATACCAAACATGATAAGGCATAGACCTAAAAGGCCATGATAACGGCTCTATGATGGGGAAATAGTTTGCAAAGGAGGAAGACTCAAAGTCCCTAATTTTCTAATTAAAATATCCTGATATAGCTTATCCTGTTGTTTTGGGAATTGCAGACAAACTCAAAAACTTGTCCTGCAATAAAAAAATTAGGTACAATAAAACTTTAAAAGCTGTCCACTACTCACCGGTCGAATGTCAATGTCACACATTCCTACACTGGTCGTCACCACATGGCCTACTCCTAACATGGTGTTTCCAGACAGGCCCTAAAAGTGAGCAGATTATGCATCGGTTTTATTTACAAAAAAGGTGAATTATGCAGTAATAAAAATATCTGAACATTATTTTTTTATTCAAGGTACCAATGTACTGATAGCGGTTTTTTTTATACCACTGATAACTGTTAATTTAAAAGTACGTTTAGTTTATTGTCACCTGACAAACTTAGCACCAACCTTGGCATTAGAGGGGTCAAACAGTCCCTCTGGGATCTTTAGCCTCTCGGCACCAAAGTCACAGTTGTAGCCATTAGGGAGTTCATAATGGACTGTTGGCATCTGAGCAGCAACTCTGATGAAAAAGAAAAGATGAAGTCGTTTAGATAACAAAAATCAACATATCTACTCTAAGCTGTAGAATAAAGACAGGAATCACTGCCAATAACTACATTTTCTATTAGATTTTGATAACAGAAAATCATTTTGAACTCTTAAGAATATTTGCTAGTAACTCACTGTTCATCATATGGAGAGTCGGACACCTGCAGGACAGACGCCTGGAAATCCTGGATTACACACTGCGATAAACAGCACAGAAAATGACACATTTAATTCTAGCATTCCACTGAAATCCTGAAAGTTCTGTAAAACAAATTAACTCTTTCCTTACATTACACATGTAGTTGTGCCAAGACCGAGTGACTTGAGGTAGTTTCTCCTTTTTCTTCCAGCTGGCTGGGGCTCCTTCCCGCACTGGATCCTGTGACATGTTCACACAGCAGGCAGCAATCGGCAAAAATGGCTACTTAAAAATGTGTCAAATTGAACTTAAAACTGGTTTAAAATTAGCAAAATGTTTTACCTTTGATGCAATCATGTAGGGAGGGATTATCTCCACACTTAACTCTTGAAACAACTCCCTACACTGCATGCTCATAAAATCACCAGCCAAAGGCGACTTTACAATACCTGTGATAAACAAAAACAACACAAAAAAAGCAACACAAAATTAGCTTTACGCTGGGAAAGTTACGAGTTCAATTTTGATAGTAAATCTTGAGTTTTTGCATAATACACCAATGGCCATTTCCACTGTCTTTGTTGAGTTTAGCTACAATGTTTGTTCACAATTTGCACCAAATTAAAGGATCAGAGTTTTCCCTTTAGAGTGTTCACAAAGATTAATGGTGCATTCACACCAAGCATGTTTTGAGTGTCATGCGCATTTAGTTTAGTCTATTTGGAGGCAAGTATAGCACAGCGCAATTTGAACCGTTTGGCGAGTCGAGTGCGTTTAACGCTCCACATAGACTTTGAACATAAACCAGACATCCCTGACGCTCAAAGCTTTTGGTGTGAAAGCACCAAAAGTGCACATGCATCAAACTTGAAACGTCAGATGTTTTTGGTTTGATGGGAACGCACCATAAATTTATTCACATTTTGTGTTGCTGGATAGTAACAAAGTGTGTAAAGGTTTGAGAATTACTTTTCCAAAAGTGCTAAAATAATTTAATCAAGTTTTATAGACAAATGTTGAGGTTTAGTTATTTGAAGAATCAACCAGTCTGATATATGAACAGTGCATAAGACTCTGGTTTTGTTTGAAAATGTCAGTACATTCCAAACAAAGAAAGCTCACAAACTGCAGAAATTGCTGAAATGCAAGAGAAGCACCAAGACGAGCTTCAACCAGCAGATGGCATCAAGTTGCCAAGAAGAGATATAATCCACATAATTCAGCATTTGATTCCGACCATCTTTTCCATGTGCTTTGTATTATAACTTAATCCTAGGGGTTACATGTGAAATCATTCTTTACCTTGCTGAAGGACATAACCATCATGCACTGGGATTGCTGTTGTGTGAGTGGCTCCGCTGTCCAGGACCAGACCTGTGGATCGCCCATTAGCAAAGCTGGGATATTCAAAGTTAAGAGACGAGCAAAGGGATTCAGGGTGCAGAAACAGAAGTTATAGTACCATTTTTGCAAATGAACATAACTGAAGAATAAGGTCATCGTTAAATTAGCCCAGTCGATTCCCTTTGCCAGATTAAAAAAAAAAAAAAAACTGTAAAGGATACGCAGACAGCACAGCTGATTTACAGAGGAAGAAGGCAGGAATGTTGTAATGCTCAAACATCAGCTCTGTAAGCTTCTCTCGTTTTGCTCGTGTGTTCCACTGCAAACAAAACAGATACAGTTACTCACTTGCAATAAATGGTGGCTGTCAGACACCCTTAAACAAATGCAGACCCCGGGTTGGTGACGAGCACCAGCACAGGAAGAAAATTTTATACTTTAATCCCAGTCCCACAATATTTTTCCAGAGCCTAAAACAAAGGGCATCTCAGAAATCCAAGTTGCTGCCAACTTGTGCTGAAAGTACATGAACATGGTTTGATTACAGTACGTATTAAAGATGACAATTATATTTAACATTAAGCAGCAGCAGTAAACTCACCGATGCTTCTGACATGAGCACAGGATGTAGGCTGGGTTCAGACTTGAAGTGCATCTTATACGTGTGATCCAAAATTGCCTGGAAACTGTCCCAGTCCTCAACTATAGATCAAATAAAAGAGAAAGGAAAGCAACTGTTTACGCTAACCTGTTTTGTTTTATGTTATGTCAGCAACATCCAGCCATTTAGTTTTTAAAAATGGTTCTTGGTTTAATATGCCTATTAAAAAAAGAAAGAAAGACATCTTAGATACAGTAAAATCTCACTGCTGGATGCAAAGCTAAACATCACATACGCAAAAAAATATATATCTCTTACTATTATTTGACCCAGCCAAGATAATGATAAAAGAATTAGAGCAATGAAGAGTTATTTTTAGATAACAATTTGAGCACCAGATGAGCACCAATGTTCCAGGTCAGGCCTCCACGGGAGCTAATGATCCCACTGTGCTGTTCTGCTGCAATTAGCATGGGTGTCACACTCAGTTCTAGGTAGCTGCAAAGCCAAACGCCAATGGACCACCAGTCCGACTTGCATCATTATCTGCTGAAATGGTGCATTGGGACGCATGTTTTATTTCCAACCATGCTGATAATTGTGAGAATTCAGAAAATGCTGTGGATTTAAATCCTAAAAATGATAATCCCGATATAAGAAAAGAAAGGAAATGCAGCTTATTATTGTTCAATTACAGAACAATAAAAAAAATCTTAAATATTTTGTCAATGTTTTTGAGTTCCCTCTTTAGGTAACTTAGAGAACCAAAGAAGACTATATTTCTAATGTGGAACAGAGCAAAATAATTTTCATAATATTATTGAATGGCCACTACAACACATATCTTAAAACATCTCATAGCACATACAAAAATGCATTCTAAGAATATTTGCGCTCAGTACAAATTAGTTCTAAAGACCATTTTATGGAAAATCTGCCCAAGACTTTACTTGTACTTTTTTCAATTGCCACTGCAGGTTAATTGGGCTTAAACTCAGTTCAGTAACACGGACAGTTCTGGACATGTGACCGCGTTCATAGATGCTTGAAGTAACAGATTATACCGACAAGGAGTATTTTAGCATTTAAACAAACATGGTTTTAAATCAAAATAAAAGAGAGACACCTGGGTTTAACTGGGAAAACAAAAATTATGTTGGGTGAGTTTAGTGTTTTGGCTCAAGATAGTCTTATGAATATTCATAAACAGAACTCATATATCAGTAGGGCTTGTGAAGAGCTCGCCTACAAAGTTACACCGGAAGTAGATATGGATCAAGCAGTGCAATTTCTAAATATGTATTCCTATTTGTCATCACTGACCATAGTAAATTTTTTTTTTTTTTATTGAAATGCAACATGTGAATAATGCAGCACTGAAAACCTAAAGAAAATGTATTCACTGAGAAATACTCCACCTGTATGCAAGTTAATTTCCATTTGTACATAAATCGTCAGAAAAACATTAAAAGACTTCCAGCCGACCAAATACTTACTCATGCCGTTCTTTAGGGGAGACATGACCTCCATGCTCTCTCTGGGAACCCTCAGCTGATTGGTATCGATGTAGTAGGTGGTGCCACTCTGCTTGCTCTTGTCTCCGTCCGTTTCCATGGGTGTACTGCCATCATCCCGGTCAATCGTAACACCGATCACTGTTGGGAAGTCCGCCTAAGTCAGGGCCAAACAAAGACAGAAAAACACATTGCAAGTCAAGGCACACTTTTACTTCTTAATTAGCATCGGCTTTCTGTTGGTGAAAAATGAGTGCAACAGTGTCAAACCAATAGGCAAACACTGAACACACAGAAGCATGCTACTGCGTTATAAACAAGGTGTTTTGAAATAATCATAAAGAACAAGTAAAACATTTGATTAATGAATCAATGCTTCATCTTATTTTCACAATTAAGAACTCCAAAAAAAAGCACAAAAATCTAAACCAAGGAAGTGTTCCAAAATGATCTGAACTCAATTTACTCAGCCTGTCTCCAGGGTGACAGCCCCAATTTCCTGACACTGGCGTCCCCCCAGAGATAACATGCACACACTTAGAGGAAGAAAAGACACACAGTTAATCAGGTCATTTGAGTGATTCACCTACCTTGGGACAATCTTCTCCCGCATAGCCAGCTCTTACAGAATACGAACCAATGTCAAACACCAACGCTCCCACTTCATCTGCAGAAAGGAGCCATACACAGGGATGTTCGAATTTAAACCATGCATTTAAATTTATTTGTGTGTACGTCTTTGCAAAGAGAAAGAGTACTACTTAAAAAACAACAGTTAATTGATAAAGTGAATTTTGGAAAAAAAATATATATATGTATATATCTTTTTTCTGTTGGTGTTTCCAGCCATACATTTTTGGACTAAAATTTGTCTATTTAGATCTTTTTCTGTTATATACAACTTTACCACACAGTGACATAATGACAACAAAAACCTGAAAACGTTTAATGGATTTAAAAGGAGTCGGCCTCTAGCATCACAATGTTGCTCTGCTCAGTCATCATCACAGAGCTCTTAAAACTTGTGCCTACAGATCATTTATTCTTTTCATCTTAAACACAGCTTCATGACAACAATGAGGGATATCAAAACTCTCAAGAGAGATCCAGTAATTTGTAACTTTTTTTCAATCCACAATGCATTGTTCCTTTACTGACAGAGGTCCACAGCTCCAGTCCTCCAGAGCTATTGACCTGCAACTTTTACAGATAGCTCTTCTTGACTTAGCTCTTTAGAATGCTATCAAGTTAACAAAAGAGTAAGGGGTATGAATATTGTAAATGAATGCTTGGAAACAAACAAATATTAGTCCACCTTAGCAAAAAGCATTCATCATCTGTTTTTAAGAGTGATTATTTGTTTTTGTTTACAACATAAACAATTAGACTTCCTGATACACAACCCCAATGTCAACACATTTAATCAAACTATTTTGGAGTACAGTACCCATATGATAAAAATTCAAAATAAATATGTGCAGTAAAATCAAATAAGATTACAATCTTATAGATTTTAGTGTTGTATAGGTCACCAGTTATTTAAATGTACATGCAATGGTCTAAAATAAGTAAAACAAAACAGATTTTATGTAGATATGTTTAGTACAACGTTTCTCCCAATTATTTGTCAAAACGAATTCAAATAATGGTTTATACTGGGAAAGTAATATTGTTTGGTAACAAAGACAAGACGAGTGACAGACAAACTAACTTTATGTGTGTTTTTAGGTTACAAATTAACGAAATGACAGTGAGAACATTTAAATTAGGTCCTCAAATTATTAAAACGAGGACTGTGTCGTTATCTCCGTGATAGGGTTTGTCATTCCAAGTCAATAACGGGGAAACAATATGTAATATCCTCGCCGATGCTTTAATCAGATAAATAAATGGATGCTTCGGAAAGCACACTTCCATTCATTTCTTTTACCAACTATGGTTAGTCGTATGAGCGAAACGTAAACAAGGCTGCAAACACAACATAGTGCATCCAAATGACATTGTAGTCCTGATATACTTAAATTAGAGACTATATATACAAAAAATAACCCATATTTAGTCTTCCACTGAGCTGAGCGTTAGCGCATCTAGCTAACTGGAAGCCTAGCTAACGCTAGTGCGAGACCCATCAACTTGTTCGAAAGTTTAGTTCCATTTCAGTCAAAAGCTTTTACTTACCGCCTCCGTACACTCCACCACTCATTGTGTAAAGTGTCTCAACGAACGATTTTTTTAAAATCGAAGCTACTGGACGAGAAATAAATCCTTCAACGTTCAATCACAACAAAAGCTATCTGCTAGCATCTAGCATCGATCGCTCTGACAAAGCAGGCGCCACTGTGCGTCGGAGCAGCCGTCCAATCAGAATTCAGCACAATCGTGGTGCTTCCGTTAAGTGAGCGTGAGTACTTCCCTGTTCTGGAGTGGACGTGGCCTAGTCGACTTCATATCAGCGTGAGTAAAAAGGTGATAACAAACAACATTAACTTGAATTTTAGGGAATAAGGCAATTTGCAAATGCTTCATGTGCAGGACTTGTAGCAATCCAGCGAAGTTAGAGTTTGTTAACCTGGAGACCTTTGAGTCCACGCTATGCTATGAATTCGCCTCATGGCGCAGAAGTATCAAGTGAAAAACACATGTTGGAGTTTAAGACGCACAAATTGCAGTGTTATCTTGCAGTTAAAGGCTGCAGTCAAGGGGTAGCTCATTCACTTATTCAATAGCATGAATGCCTTCATGTCAAAGACAACATTTATTGTAGTCTTGATATATTAGGTTGAGTAATTTGGTGCGTCATAAAATAAAAAAACAACAACAAAAACCAGGTACGGTTCTAAAGCCCGGTAAGAGGTTTTAGACAAAGAGGCGTTTTGCAACTATGATAATGAAAACTCTGAAATGGAAAAACTTTAGAATTACCATGTTCTAAAAAATGTGTTAATTTACTGCATGAGTGATATAAAAGCAGTAAAATTAATTACATTCATTTTAATATTCTTTCAAACCAGCATAGCATCTTTAGACATACGATATAAAGTGAAAAATATACTGACAATGTACAAACATTATTGCACTTGAGTCTTAGGAAAGGCTGGTTTCCAATGTAAGCTAGATCTGCACCATTTCCTGCACAGCAGTGTCATTGTATCTGCAAAGAATGTGCAATTTTAGTGGATTCCCTGTCCTTTGCTTTGCAATAATATTCTGTGGGGCTTGTTTAATGGACTTTTACTGTCATTTATACACTTGATCTAGATTTTAGTGACTGATATTTTAATGTTTAACAAGATTTGAGATTGTTGTGACAATGGAAAAAGAGTTTAAAAATAAGAAATGATATAAATGTTGTAACTTGTATTTTTATTGTGACACTGAAAACATTGATGCTTTTTTAAAACATGTATACATTTTAACCTTAACTTTCAATTTTAGGATTTCGGAGGCATAGTTTTTCTTGTGGACATTGTGAGTTAAATCATAACCTTATACATTGATTGTTCTCATAGATGATTTACTTCTGAATGCCATCCGACATGTTAAATTAATTTTTAACTCTGATCTTGTTTTTCAGCATCAATGCAGCGCTGCTTCATTCTGACCCTTGCCCAGCACAGCAGGCTACTTTTAAGAAAGAAATTTGTATCTGTTCGCTGCCACCAGTCAGCAGCCATGTCGAGTCTCCTCATCAACCAACCCCAATATTCATGGCTAAAGGAGCTGGGTTTGTCAGAGGACAACCTGGGTGTTTACAATGGGAGCTGGGGAGGCAGCGGGGAAGTGGTCACATCCTACTGCCCTGCCAACAATGAGCCTATAGCCAGAGTTACTCAAGCTACTATGGCAGAGTATGAAGTAACTGTTCAGAAGGCGAGGGAGGCCTGGAAGGTGTGGGCAGATATTCCAGCTCCAAAAAGAGGGGAGATTGTCAGACAGATAGGGGATGCATTAAGAAAGAAAATCACAACTCTTGGAAGTTTAGTTTCTCTGGAGATGGGCAAGATCTTTGTTGAAGGAGTGGGAGAAGTTCAAGAGTATGTTGACGTCTGTGATTACGCTGTCGGCCTGTCAAGAATGATTGGTGGGCCCATCCTTCCCTCTGAAAGACCTGGACATGCTCTTCTGGAGCAGTGGAACCCTGTCGGGCTCGTCGGCATAATCACCGCCTTTAACTTCCCTGTGGCTGTTTATGGCTGGAACAATGCGATTGCGATGACCTGTGGCAACGTCTGCCTTTGGAAGGGTGCCCCAACCACTCCTCTCACCAGTGTTGCAGTTACCAAAATAGTGGCTGAGGTGCTAGAACAAAACAATCTGCCTGGAGCCATCTGCTCATTGACCTGTGGTGGCGCAGATATTGGTACCGCCATGGCAAAGGATGAACGTGTGGATCTCCTGTCGTTCACTGGCAGTACCCACGTTGGCAAGCTTGTGGCCATGATGGTGCAGGAAAGGTTTGGACGCAAGCTGTTGGAGCTTGGTGGGAACAACGCCATTATTGTGTTTGACGATGCAGATCTGTCCCTTGTGGTTCCCTCTGCGGTCTTTGCTTCTGTAGGAACTGCCGGCCAACGTTGCACCACAACCAGGCGGCTGATGCTCCATGAGAGCATCCATGACACAGTGGTTGAGAGGATATCTAAGGCCTACAAACAAGTTCGGATTGGAGACCCTTGGGACCCAAAAACTCTCTACGGTCCTCTGCACACCAAACAAGCTGTGGAGCAGTATCTGGCTGCCATTGAGCAGGCAAAGCAGCAGGGGGGTACCGTTGTTTGTGGTGGAAAAGTGATGGATCGTCCTGGAAACTATGTAGAACCCACTATCATTACAGGTCTGCCTCATGACTCACCCATTGTCCACACCGAAACCTTCGTCCCCATTCTCTATGTCCTGAAGTTCAAGACAGAAGAAGAGGCATTTGCATGGAACAACGAGGTCAAGCAGGGTCTGTCCAGCAGCATCTTCACCAAAGATATGGGCAGAGTTTTCCGCTGGATGGGGCCTAAAGGGTCTGACTGTGGTATTGTGAATGTCAACATTCCCACAAGCGGAGCCGAGATCGGCGGAGCGTTTGGTGGTGAGAAGCACACTGGTGGTGGAAGAGAATCAGGCAGTGATTCCTGGAAGCAGTACATGAGGCGCTCAACATGCACAATTAACTACAGCAAGGATCTTCCTCTGGCTCAGGGCATTAAGTTTGAGTGAAGTCGTCAAGTTCATTTTCGTAACACTAAATCAATGTAGTTTTCACGATAACTACTGTGAAACAATTGTCTTTGATTTAAGAAAAGTCTATCCATTAACCAAAACTTTCATTTTGGAGCAGTATTTAGCTGTGAATTATGATACAAATTTTGGATTTGAAATACATTTTTTATCATTTTCATTTAAAGGACAAATGCTGTTCTCAGAAAATGTTAATGTACACATTTTCTACAAGCACTTAAAGGTCATCCTGGTAACTGAATGACTATCTGATTCTTTATACTGTAAACAAAAAACTGAAAAATCAACTTCTATGGAAGAATAATGTCTGGACCTTAAAGAGTTTGTGATTTGTTAATGAATGTAGTGAACAACACACTTGCTGTTTGGTCTATTTACAATATACAATCCATTAAAAAAAAGCTTTTGAAACAACCTTAATAAAAATTTATGGATGTAAATGTGGTTTCTGTCTTTTTAAAATGACATCAAACTAAAAAAAACTAGCATTGACGTGGCCTTGTCTAACTGTTTCAAATTGTCAGTATTAATAAAGTAGTGAAAGTTACATCTGTTGGGAGTCTTATATTAGAGAGGAAATAATTGGCTTTGTATGGAAATTAGGTGTACAGTGTAACCCTTTGAAGTTGCCCCAAAAACCTTTCTTAAAGAACAAAAATACACAGAAACTTTGCTGCAAATCAGACTTTTTAGACTATGCTTTTATTCTGAGGTTGGATAGCAGAAAATAATCTTTTTATTATTTTTAACCCCATAAATAGATTTTTAACACACCTAAAGGTACTACTTGTTCAGAATACAAGTAGAACTTACATCCTGAGCAAGGTATTACTTGGTGCTTCTCTCCACCTGAAGTGCAAGAGAGAAGTACATTTACAATGTACTTTTAAAATTCCTATTTAGGTGGCATATTACTATGTGACACCTGTTATAGCCAAAGATGTGTACTACCAGAGGTAAACCACGTTAAAATCTATCTCGTGTCCTGATGGGAAATCTGCAATGCAGACTGAAATAGGACTGATACCAGTCACAGTTATTGACTGATTTCAGTAATCAAAAGGAAATCATTTACATATAGCGGACTCATTGGGGTGAAATTCAGTTCAAAATTCACTTAATGATTTTTGCTTTGGCTTATTCTTAATATAGCATTTGGAACATTTGCTTGTGATCATCAAAACTGTGTAATCTTCCAAGATTTAAAAAAAATCAATGTTCATTTCACAAGTTAAGATTTAAGGTTTTTGGAAAAAGTATACTTAAATCCACATTTGTGAGAAAATGTTAAACAGAACTGATGAAATCAGTTCTTGTCTCTTTAATAAAAATACTACTCCAGCTCCACTCCCACACGCCCCACTTCCCACCCCCAGTATTCTCACCCTCCCACTCAGCTGCTCTCCACTCATACTCCAGCTCTGCTTTTACTCTCCATTTATTTATGACCTCTCCCAGCAGCATCTACTCCACTCACAGCTGAAAAGAAGAAGCGAAACCACAGCACTGTGTGCGTCTCACAGTCCATGTCATTCAGGACATATGCAGTCCACCTCCTCTGCGTCTCATCTCTGCAAAAAGGTAGAAAAGTCTCAACTATTTTTGAATTATCTAGGTTTTCTTTTCTGCACAGTTTCTGCGTGAATGAGATTTTAGTCATCTCGTCTGTACTGCCACAGCTTTGAAAAACATTTTTCTGAAATATGCTGTTGTAAAACCATTGAATTAAAAAGGAGACGTGTGGAGCTTAAACAACTGCCAATGTGAGCTCTACTTGTTATAGGAAAGATTGTCCAATTACTTGATTTATCTGTTATGAAGGCTTGTGTTTGGCTTTCAGGTAGTTAAGAGGTAATATGCTGATCTTATCCCATGTTCACAACCTGTGGTGCACCAAAATGTCAAGCAAAAATAATTATGAGCTCCTGGTAATAAATTAATGATCATCTCATAGTGGTGCAGCAGTGATGGGAGGCATTTGAAAATGGTGGCATTAGCACACCAGGGTTGTTCCTCACTTCCTCTAATTTTTCCCCCTGTGTTCGCAAGTTGTAAAATTCACTTTTTTGGAAACAAACCCTGTTATGCTTTGTGTTGGCTGTCGACCTGTGATTTTTACAGAAGCATCTGGGATTCCCCTATCATGAAGTAATCTCACTTCTTCACTTTGTTCATTTCCTCTACAGCTTCTTGTACAAAAAAAAAAAACAACAACTTCCATCTTCGCTTCACTGATTCCTTCCAAGTTGTAACATGAGGCATTTTAGAAGAAACACTAGGAAATTGTAATGGATTTTATTTATGAAAAAATATTATTCCTGTGTCAAAAAAATCTCAATCACAAGGGATAATTTTCTTTCACATGTACACTTCATCGACTTAAGGCCTAAAAGGACTTGAAAAAAGCTGACTATTTGTGAAACAAGAAGGTTTGCTTCTATGACCCTCCCATACACAATCAAATTATAGAAGAACTAAACCTATGGTCCTCGTAGAATAGTTCGTAGTTTATTTTGTTTTTCATTTATTCAACCAATCTCCCATCAAGAGTCTGAATTTGAACTGCGAAACCACACTGTTACAATATGAAGTTACAAGCTGAAGTTTTGACTTTAACTTGTTAAAATATGTTAACAAATAAACAAATCTAAATTTATATGGCAGAACCTTTAACTATATAGTTAAAGGTTTGACAGTCAGCAAATACAGTGCTGGAACTGTCATCTTCCATTTTCTCCATCACGGATAAAATAAAGAGAAGACGGGTGTAGAAACCTCAGCAAGGCACGCATATTTTAAGTCACTTTGCACACTTCAAGAGGATCCTTTCTTCAATAATCCATAATGCATAGCAGCTCCGGCTCTCCCTGGTGTTTCTCCCACCTTCTTGACGTCACTTGCCATTTATGATGGTTACTCTGGCAACGGCCAGCCTCCCCGAGAGATGTCTGGTGGATAAGACGGCCCAGATAAAGCCTTTTAAGGTTCTACTCTTGCTCCACCTTTTAATTTTCTTTGATACACTGGAAGTATTACATGAAGGCGGTCGGTCAGTGTCACCAGGAGTGGAAAAAAAAATAACATGCAGATAAAACATGCGTTGAAAATGTTTTAAATCTCCTATTTCTATTTGATTTGGTCAAGTATGATCTGCTGTCATCTTTGAAAATTGACAATTCCTAAGATATTTGGTAATGGTTTGCTCTGAAGACCAGTGACTTCAGAAACATGCTTTACTGTGTGGTGAAATGTCAATGTATTTAATATGTTAGATCAATACTTGACTCTAAGTAAATATGTAATTAATAAATCAAATGAAAATACCAGATATCAAATGAAAATACCAGATATCAAATGAAAATACCAGATATTATTATATGCCTATTCATGTGAACGACCAAGTCCTAAATTCCCTTTTGACTTGCAAACCTGTTCACGAACAAAACAACCGTTAACGCATTCTAATTTGCAAAAGTTTCTTCTTTTTTTGCATCTATGCAAAGCAGAGTCTAACAAACAGCAGGATACTGCAGAAACCTGTAGACCACTTTGGGAGGAACTTCCCATGAGAAAAATAACATGAGACGTTTCCAATGAACCCTATAAAAACAACCATCATATTCAAATGATGTAATTTTATCCACAACACTGTTACTCTGTGCGTCGCTGAGTTCTGCTACTTGCTAAATTTGCATCCATGCAAACACATTGTCTCACATGCAAGCCACATTACAAATGTGTTACTGTATACAATGCCCGTCATGGGTTCCACTCTGCTATTAATAGCCTTCCCCACGTATTTTCTTTTCTTTTTTTTTTCCAGACACAAGGCCATTGACGTGCTATTTTTATATTGCCAATTTGCCCTACCTCCCTTCCTTTTGGTTGCCAAGCAATAGAACAGGGAACCTGATTGGCCAATGAGATGCTTTTGCTGACTGTGACACTCGACTGGCTGATGAAATTCACTCTTATTCTGCTTACTGGACTCTGAGAGCACAAGACGTGGTGTCTTATTTTGTGGTGTATTGTATTTAAGGTGGTGCAAAAACTAAATAATTGTTCTCCATTTACTAGTTTTCGCCAGTGATGCTTGCAAGGATAAGAACCACATAATCCAAGATGCATTAATAATAACCCCATTCTAACATAATCTTCTGCTATCATGTTAATTCTAATCCTCTTAATCTGTTTCGGGGTAAATTGGTGAGACACACCTAAACCACCGCTGTGTAAGTGAATTCAAATAGACTTAATCTGACCCCATGCATCTCCCAAAGGAAACTAGGGCCTGGTGAAACTTTCATCCTCCCTCAATTGATTATGGCTCTTGCAGAGATTTGGAAAAGCCTATCCCACTGCTCCCTTTCATAGGCCCTATAAAAAATTCATCTCGTCCTCAAGGAGAGAGAGAGATAGAGAGAGATCCTTTTGAATGAGCCCGATGCAGGCTAAGCACACAGCGGCACAGCTGTCTCCTGGCGCCATGCAAAATTAGACATTTGCATATTTTGGATGTTATCCTAAAGCTAACTTATAAATTACTTTAGGTATTGGCTTTTATTCTTTTGTGACCACCAGAATAGCTACTTTAGGTTGCGTTTTGTGCAAGTCTAAGGCTTATTTTATACAGACAACTAAGTTAAAAGGTTGGTGACAGTTTTATGTTTAAAGCTTTGTCTAAGTCACATATAAAGTCTGGCTTATATGAGTTGAAGCTACACCTTATTTAACTCTTTATTTTTGCATTTCAGATGTCTTGCTAAACTATTGTTTAAATTTTACACAAAATATAAATCTCAAAGCTTATTCCGCTGAAGACTTTCTTTAAAGCGGGTGATACCTGCTCTATACACCAAACCTGAAAAATACTATCCATAAAAAATATCATCCATGGCAGAGACTGGTATCGAGTGTTTGAATAATACGGTGCTAGAACATGAGAAAATGCAAAGATGTAAATATTTCGTGACCTGAGCGGACACAATGAGGAAGTGTCATTATTCATGGAATAACCAGAAGTCTATCAATAGACAGAAGGTGGAGATGGAGTGGGAACATTAAAAAGCAGAGGGAAAAAGCCCTGGATCGAGCTTCCATCCGCAGGATTATAACTGTAACCATTGTTAAAAAAACAAATATTAGCTGCAGTAATAAAAATGGAAGTCAATTAGTAGGGAACCGTTTTTTCTTGCTTGGGAGTGTTTGTCTTTACAAATGTACAATGAGATTATAAAAACTCCAGGGGGACAGAAAGAATTTGGTTGCAAAAACAGGTAATTGGGCAAAATTTTAATATTGATTTGATTATTATTATTATTATTATGGTCGTCTTTAAGGGTGACCATTATGAGAGGTTCAATATAAGACACTTGTGAACTCAATCACCTATTCTATTTGTTTTGCTCTTCTTTTCCCCAGATCAACGTTCACATGCCTCTGGTAACCTCACATAAAGTGTAAGGCAATTGATCAGAATTGTTTTGAGAAATCTATGTTTTTGTTTTGCCACAAGCATTTAGTGTCGCGTTTTTAATCAAATTCTTCTTTCAAAAGTCTCCCCGTTTACTCACCAATCAGCGGTTTAACTCTGACTACAAAATGGTTTGTTTACAGCCATAAAAGTGGAATGGAAAGGGTGGAGGTAAAATAATATATTAAATGGCAGAATTGACCTTCTTCTGCCTTGTGTGATGTCACTGACTCAAGCCAGCATAAAAAGCAGAATTAGCAGTGATTTCTCTCATGCCCTATTTTAAAACTTCTCATTTTGTGAAATTCAGCAGTGAAAATCTATGTTTCATTACCCAGTTGTGGTCTTACTGTGTGTGATACTTTTTATTTTAAAACAGTTTTAGAGTTCTAATATTTGTTTCCTGTATCCCAGTCGGTTCCTTTTTGTAGAGGGGCTGGCAGACTGTACCATTTTAGTGGGAGGGGACACAAACGCTTTCAGACATTTTCCGAGTATGCGCAACAAGAAAAAACAGTCGAATAAAAAGCCTGTTTTCATCACTGACTTAAACATACATAGATTTAAAGGTAGGAAGTTTTTTTTTATTCTGATTTTGTGATTAAATAAATTAAAATACGAAGCATGTAAGCTCGCGTGCACCCCTCAATGTAGCCTGTTGCCATGTTCCCACTTTCATGGGTGTGGTGATTAGCCTGCTTGGTGAAATTTTCAGTCAAATCCGATCCGAGTGGGTGCTCCCTTCTGACCCCGAAAGCGGATTAAATTGTGTGGAAATTAACGCGGCTCCTCTCCACGGTCTTTCCCCCCCACCCCAGCTGAGGCCATGGCTGTCGTGTGAAAACATATCGGTGCGACTCGGACCGAAGGAACGGGACTGAGCCCAAACGCCTCTGTTTCAGGTGAGGACGTGCAATCTCGTATTTGGTATTTTGGTTGTCTCTCTCTCTCTCTGTGTGTGTGTGTGTGTGTGTTTTAAGGCTATTTCCTGTTTTTGCTCGGAGCGGGTTTATTTTTGTTTTCGCAGTATTGGTGGAGTCCAGAATTGCCCAGAACCGTGAAATGTCCCCGTCGGCAGCGGTTGTGGCAGTTGAAATAACTGCTCCCAGGCTTTTTAATGGCTCAGTTCTGTGTTTTCCCCTCCTTGAAGCTTTCCATTGCCTACAAAATCCTCAGCTGTCCAAAACGCGGCCTTTTACCGCCTGTAGGGCGGAAACTACGAGCAAGAAAACTGTCACTATTTATTTATTTATTTATTTACTTATTTTTACTTGTATTTACATTTTTGTCTCCAGCTTTTCCCTCAGTGCTTTTAAGTTTTCTTGTTGCGCAGTCCTCTACGCAGCTTTTCCCCTGTTTCTTAGTAATTAATACACAGTCCGCCTTCCTGTCAGTATCAACTGGTGGTGTGACGGGGGCCCTGCCTCAGGCTCCACAGACGCATCTCCACTACATCTGCCTGGGAAAACAACACACTTTATTTAATTTGACATGATTTAACTGCGCTTTTGTCTGTGGTTGGGAGTCCGGTGTTTGTCTGAAGCTGTGAAGTAACACAGTGAATCATGTCGTCAATCTACTGGTTTCATCATGTCATCAACAAGTGGTAACTAGTTTTGGTGGGTCTAGTATCGAAAAACAGCCGAATATGTCAAATTTTCAAGTCTCCTGTTTAAGAACAGGTTCTTGTTTTGTTGGAGTAACGGAGAACGATTTATGTAAGGATCATTTAAAAAAGATAAGTGGGTTTTTTTTTTTGTTTTTTTTTTTAAATGATTAAATGTAGAAAAGAAACAAAATGACCAAAGTTTTCAATTATTTTAGGTTAGTTATGTTTGCTTTCTGAACTGTTAATCAAATGCCCTGATTAGTTTTCACACACACAAAAAAGTGGTTAAATGTTCTGCATGTTTATTGATTTCAGGAGGTAAACAGAATGAATGAATTACAAGATTACACCTGTTTATGCTACCAAAGTATATGTTTTAAGCTTTTATGTGATTTTTATTGATGTCAGAAAACGTCCATCCATGTGTAAGCTATCGTTGATGCTTACATAGCTGTGCAACCCAAATGTTGTGATTTTTATTTTTCTACAAACTGGAAAATTGTAGGGTTTTTATTTAGCCAGCTGACAGGCAGTGTGCAGGATCTTACTTTGGCTTCACTTGCGTCTTGTAAAATTAGACTCTTCACTTGTGTCAAATTTTTATTAGATTCAATTCTGATATACATTAAACTTTTATATTTTTGTTTAAGTGTCTACAATCCAGGCAGTTTAGGTTCCATTAAATTGTACAGACTTTGTTTAAACTAAGGTTTGAGGTCCTTTAAATAAATATGATCTCATGTGATTTAGATGCCTAACTTTGATGATTGACATCTAAATATTGTTAAGCCCTTGCAAGGGGAAACTCTTATTGTAAAAGTAATTTTTCCATTGACTGACTGCTGTCACAGTTCTTAATAATCTGTGATGATGTTGTATGGATGCTTCAACAATTCAACACCATGATGGAAATACAGAGGACCAAACAGGAGAAACAATATCAAATACTGTGTTTTTGGTCATTGAGTGATAAACATTTAGAGTGAAGTTCTGTTTTTGTCTAATGTAACTGGATTGAAATGTTTATCTAAAGTAAGCAAATTAACCATAAAATGCAGTTTCTGATGTTGATATAATTGTAATTTTTGGACGAAAGCTAAAAGTCAGTGAAATTCCGGTATATATTGACGCTTTACATTTAAATGACATTAACTGGTTGACCAGAACGAAGATGGTTAATTTCCACTTTACTAGAATCTTGATATTACTTCCTCCATTCTCCAGATGTTTCGTCAGTAGGAACAAGTTCACACCTGGCAGAGACACCCCTTTGATTTTTTTAAATTCATGTTATGACATACCAAAATGTACTTGGTTTATTCCTCAGTAGATGGGAGATGTTTAAAATGTAATGTAGAGTAAGATACTGGTGGAAGATAAAAGTTGGGGAAAAAACAAACTTCTTCTCATTATCTTAAGAAAATGATAAGAAAAGGTTGAGTCATGGATATTCCGAATTATTTGAGCCTGTTGAGCCATGGTGAAATGCCTTAGAATGACATTTGTTGTGACTTGAGAAAATATGAATAAGCTGAATTTGAAATGGAAAAGTGGGAGAAGAAATTCAGTTTCTTTTTGCTCACTTAGCCTGTTTCTTTAACCAAAACTATTGGCCAGTTGCATATGGGAAATTTGTTCATCAAGAACAAATGGAAATTAACTACCAAGCTGAGTTTTTATTATGGCAAATGTGATTTACACCCATTTTCATCTATACAGACAAAATATAATTTATTTTTTTTTACTTCCTCTGTTTTTGTTGAGTTTTTATTATACTTTAGGAAAATATTTAACATTTCCTTTATCCCTTATTTATTTGCATCCTTGTTTGTCTTTGTTTTTCCTGTATCACCAGCATCCTTTGACTACTGTTTGCATTTCGGTACGCATTAGAGCAACAGATGCAGGAAGTAACTCAAATCTGAAAAATGGATGCTTCCTAATTAAGTTGTACTGCATACAGGAGTAAAACAGAAAAAATAGACAATGTTAAAAAGAAATAGATTTAATGAGACAAAAGGGTGAAAAAAGAAAATGATACCTAAATTAATTAAAAACATGTAGGACATGTTAAAAAAAGAGGAGAATTCCACATGAAAATGGGTTTACTAAATGTACGAAAAATACAGAGGGAAATAAAGGAATACATTTAGAATTTTCATTTATTTTAGTAGCATATGTCATATTGGGGTTATTGTATATTTTTGTATAAATATCTATGATCAAGGCAGCTTAGGTTCCTTTAAAGATGTCCGTTCTTTTATAAAACAATCAATAGGTACCCACCTTAGAGTTTCCCTCAGTTTTTATGATGTCCTCTTTTTAAGATTTTCTACTTATTTAGTCTTCCAATAATGTCTTTCTAAAATGCATAACTATCAAGTGATATTTTCAAATTCCCTGTCAACTTTAAACATTTTTTAATTGAAAAACATGGTGGCTGGCTGGATGAATGACTGCCCTGGTGCCCCAAGCACAGGGCTTAGGAGGTTTTCTGGGGTAAATCCTGCACCTAGATCCTTAACTTTACTTATCTAAACTTTATTTAATTTTGGGGGAAATTCTCTGTGATGCCCAGCTTTGTTACACCACTTCTGAGTGAACTCCTGGAAATTAAGTGGAATAAAAATATTCAGGATCGACAACATCCTGAATCAGAAATATAGCCAGCAAACCTTTTTGACAGTACAGTGGTATAAGATTTATCTATGCCTCTGACTTTCTCATGTTCTTCCCTCTTTTTGTAGAGCTACTATTGTTCATGAAACTGCAACTTAAAACTTTCTAGGATAATTCATCTGACGGCTCTTTCCTGTTTTTGTTTCTGATTGAGCAGTAGTTTCTTCATAATGTGAGCAAGTCCTTTCATGTAGTTTCTGAAATCAGAGCATGTGTTGCCTAAAGTCCCTCTCCACCATCACCACCATTATCAGCACCATCTCTTTTGAATGTTATGTTACTCATTGCAGTATTGTTTAACAAAAGCGCTTTCTAAACCCATTATGAGCACAAGCAGCCCTGTGTGATGCCTCGGCCTATGGAGGCATATAGCATAACAGATGGATGGCTGTTTTAGAGTAGAGATGCCTCCGATTCAGGCTGATGCTGAGCTCCTCCTTGGATGCGTCAGTGACGTTGTCATGGGCAGCTGAATGCATTGCAATGCCTCAGCAAAGGCTTAAATAAATGAGCTCACAATGAGCAGTCCATTGAATCCATCTTGTCAGCTGAGAGGAGCAACAGGCTGCATCAGTGGATTTCAGACATTTTAAAAATGGCTGATCTGGACTAGTTTTTGAAGAATTACGAAAGTATTCACAATTATGCTATTCTATAATGAGCAAGTGTTTTATTATGGACATATGTTGGCCCCAATAGTTGAATTATTGAATATGGATCTAAAAATTTAATCTCAGTACGTTGGATTTGTGGATTGCAGTAAAATGGGGTGGAAAATCAGCAGACTACGGGGTCGAGGAAGTGCAAACATCTCAGAGGAATTTCTGAGTGCTTTGTGACCCACATTCAGGCTCCCCAAGGTAAAGGAAGTGGCAACTTGCACGTGCATAAATACACAAGCATGCGTTTGCAAATGAACGCTTAATCTGACACACTTAGATGTGCTCACATAATGTACTCTCGCTCTCAAATGGTTTCTGTTGTACATATTGTCTAATACGCCGTCCAGATCGGCCCACACGATGCACAGACACTCGTTCGGAGCTCGCATGCACAGCGGTGGGCCATGCCAGCAGCGCGATGCGAAGACACAAAAGGCCGATTGAGTAAGGAAAGGTCAGGGCCCAGTTCAGATGGCCTTTTGAACCAGAGTGAGGGTGTTTGAAGAGATAGACCACCCTCCAGGCTGCCACCCAGCCCCTGAAATCCCCCTGGTGGGCCTGGATGGCAGCGTTGTACCCTCGCAGCTCTCCCCAACCAAAACAGGAAACCTTTGTTTGTCTTATGGAAGTGCTGCTATTCTTTTTTACCTGTTGAACTTACATTATTTTTGTCTCTGTGTTGCAGGTGTCAGCTGGTCAAGTGTTTTCGTGTGTGCGAGTGTGTGCACGAGCAGGCTCGTGTATTTTCTCAACCCAGCCAGTATTCACAGCGGACTGTGTCCTGAACGCATCTCACAGGGACAATGAGTGAGCTCGAACAGTTGCGGCAGGAAGCCGAGCAACTACGCAACCAGATCCGGGTAAAACAACTAAAAATAAAAATGAAAAAACTTTTGGAAATGACTCGCACAACTTCAGCTGAAACCATTACTCAACTTTTGAATTTCCTTCATTCTTAATTTCTCCTTATAGGATGCCAGGAAAGCCTGCAGTGATTCCACCCTGTCACAGGTGAGGGACCTACTTACACAAAAACCGCTGTTTATTTTTTTGTTTTTCCATTTTATTGCTGTTTTTTGAGGCGATGTGTAATTTTGTCAACCAATCTTCTTCAACAATGCATCGAAAAATACATTTCCTTCCCTACAAATGAAGATGAGTTAATTGTAAGAGCTTTGTTCTGGTGTGACAAGGCTGTAAATGTTACAATTTTCTAGCAATTTACTGCAGTAAAAATCTAATTCTATTTATGTTCAACACACTAAAAGTGAGCATTAAGCATCACTCTTAGTAGAACTCTAAAAACTGGCGACTACTACGCGGTTAGGAAAAGTGGTATCTGTGCATCCATACTGACAAATGACTTGCCACTTAATCTACTGCTAAAATATTAAAATGTCTTGCAATCAATGTTAAAATGTATATTAGAGCTGACCAATGTTGGAGTCAAATGAGTGACAGTGCACAGAGAAACTGCAAGAAAAAAAGCCTAAAACACAGAAATGCTAATGATGAGAATGTTTCGGTACAAAAAATGTGTACAAAAAGATGTACAAAAAAAGTAAATTACAACTTAAAAGCTAAGAAAGTAAGAATGTTTAAGCACAATTTTAAAAGTGATTAAAAAAATTATTAGAGACACATCTTCACTAGATATTTTTGCAAATCGTAGCCAAGATGCTCAACATAGGAAATTTTGACAACTTATTTTTTTCAGTCAGACCTAAAACATGTTTATGTATGATTTGTGTACTAAACTACAGTTTGTGTACAAACTCGGTGAAAGAATTGCCTAATGAGCCTTTGTTTTCAAATGATGCAAATAATGCTATGAGTAAACTCTGTGTTCAATGTATCGTTACAGTTTGCAGGCGCAACAGCTTAAAGTAATGAAATACTCATGAAACATTGCTTGACTGAACTGGATGATGTATCATTTGGTGATCAGAGAAATATCACAAGTGAAATTCTCTTGGTCTGGATCTCTTTATTTTACATGAATATGGTTTTACTACGGGCATAATTGTGTATTTGTACAAAACACCGAAGACTTCTCTAGCCGTGTTTCTTTGACATCCACTTTCACTTCGAGAGAGCGACACTGACAGTCTCCCCTAAGATCAAAATCTCTGAGTAGCTAAAGATCGTATCAGTTTTTGAACATGGTAACTCTCCTCATTGTAGGTTGTTGAGCTTTATTTTAATTTTTGAAACAAAACATCGTGCACATGCACCTCTGGTATGTCCTCCACCTTTGCGTATGTCATAAATAATCATGGGTGACCAAATTGGAACCACATTGAGGTCATTTTCATTTGACGTGCATTTAGCAGCTTTTTTACTTGCTGGTTTGTCTGACTGTTGAGCACATTTTTGTGCTCTTGAAAGACAATTTTACTAAACATTCAGCAATATGTTGTGATTTAATTCTGATCAAACACACAAAATGGATTTAAGATGCTGGGTATTTTTATTTTTAAGCCCTGGATCGGTAGCAGACCGTGTTTAAGGACCAAACCAGTTCCACCAGTTGCCTGCAAAAGAAGCTGCTTTACTTTTATGGCTTTTATGGCAATTCGATGAAGTAAACAAATTGCCTGAAGTGAACCGCTTCAGGCTGAATGTTGGACTGGCCTAGTCAAAGTTCATATCTAAATCCAATTCAGAAGTCAGTCAGTATTTGGTGTTGGCGATGCTTTAATTGTCACGTAATTTATTTATTGTAATTGAATATTTGAAGTTTGTGGTTTTACCATTTAAACTTCACTGTACATAAATAAGTCCAGGAAATCCCGAGTATGAATGTTTTTTTTTATTTTTAAGTATCATCCTGTTTTTGCTGCCTCAGCTTGTGTCCAGTTCTGGCATCAGTCTTTCCCTCCAGTGCAACCAGTGACCCGTCTTCCTGTGTTTATGCAGATCACAGCTGGTCTGGACTCGGTGGGCCGGATACAGATGCGGACACGACGTACTCTCAGGGGACACCTGGCCAAGATATATGCAATGCACTGGGGAAGTGAATCCAGGTAAAGATTCTCTTTGTCATTTGTAGAAATTTGTTAATCTGTTTTTTTTTTTGTTTGTTTGTTTTTTGCAAGAGTTGTGTATTTAAAAAAAAAAAAATCATTTAAAAGCTGTGATTTGGTTGTTTAGATTCTTGCTTTTGTAGTATTTACTTCCTCCATTTTCTGCCTTAATTTGTTCAGTCAGCTTTTGTGGAATCTATCTACAGTCTGTTCCAAAGTCCAGGCGAAGTAAAAAAAAAAAGTACAAAAAATATTCAATCATCTTCCATCTATATTTATGATCCTGAATACTTTAGCTGCTGTAGAAGCACAATGTAAAGTTCTGGTTCAAGTACTTTGTAGTGCAGCATAACTTTAAAGCGCATATAAAAAAATAAAGTCTTTTCTATTTAGTGGTAATAAAATATTTTCCTTTTGCTCTATTGTGTGTTTGTGTCACTCTTCCTTTCTCTATCAATGCAATGCAATGTGGCAGTGACGACAGTCCCAGGTCTGGGGCTGAACAACAATCAGTTCCATCCGTTCTCCCTCTCCTCTCTCTACTAATATGACTAATATTACCATAATCACCTTTTACTATCATTTTAAGAAGGCACTAGCAATGTTTTACCTCTTCGCTATGAGCACAGCAGTGACATTTGGCAGAAAACGCTTACCTTATTACAGATGCAGTTTTTAAGATCTCAGTTTTTACTGCTGTTTTCTTGCAAACCTAACTTTGCAAGATTCTGTAGTCTTCAAATGTTCATTAAACTAGATCTTATAAACTGCTTCTTTTTTTTTTACAATTTGCTGCAAATATGCACACTGAGAGGCACCAAGAATTAACAGTTAGGATTATAGTTCACAATAAGTATGCATGCAGTGCACTAATCTTGAGCCATAGAAAGTATTTTTTGTTTCCACAAGCTGCATATACTAATTTGATCTGGATCAAAATTACACATGTATTTTTTCAACTAAAAGAGGACAATTAAAAAAGGCCTTTGCCTGAAAAAAAAAAATACAAGAATGTCAATCAGCAAGACATGCACAACAAGTGATTTTGATCCATTTGTTGTAGGTGTTTGGTATTAGGCAAATCTTTAAAGCTGTGAGAATAGCTTTGGTGTTTGCTAATGAATCCACAAAGTGTCGTTAATGTAATACAACATGATAGTTTTATGCTTTTGAAAGATGCAGTGGTGTTTAACGGCACACTTGGACTTCCGTAAAGGCCTGATCTATGTGGCTGCTCCTTAAGATGTGTGTTCGGTTGAAAGTGTGAGTGTGCATAAGCGAGCCGATCACCTTCTACGTGACCCCCAGGGGACTAGTATTTGTTTAGTATACAGCCACTGACATTTGAGGACTACGGCTCTCCTCTTGATTGTACTGCAGCGCCATCAAACCACTTCCTTTACCCGGAGAGGCGGAAACACCCCATCAGGATGAGAGGGAGGGGTTCCAGCTGTTCCTGCATCTGCGCCATCTAGAGGCCCCCCACCCCCCACCCCCCCACCTACCTACTCAAATTTTTCTCCCAGCTTAGATTAAGTAAACCACAGTTTTGGCTTTTGCATAATTGAAGGTTTGAATATTACTTGGGTTGGGACATGCAGAGGAAAAAGAGGAGTAAGAGATTGGTGACGTTACATGCTTTTTAACCTCCAGGCTGACGATCCAGCACAGCTGTGTTTAAGGTGGCTGCCACTCATTGCTTATAATAAACAAGGTGCATGTAGCTTAGATTGCGCTTGATGATGTGAATATGAGCAGAGTGTCCTGCTGATGTGCTTCATCTGCCTCTAGGTTACTGGTCAGTGCCTCGCAAGATGGAAAGCTGATCATCTGGGACAGCTACACAACAAACAAGGTGTGTGGGCTTAAAAATGGCCGACAGCTGAAATTATTTAAATATAATCTGAAGAGTCTTGTGATGATTTGTTACAATAAGTGTGTGTTTAGTCATAGGTGTTTTTTGGAAGAAAGGCGGAAAAACTTTAAGTTCTTAAGTGGACAGTTTAATTGTAATAGAACCTTAGTAAAACTCTGTTTTAATATTTCCTTTATTGCAATAGCATATGGTCATATGGAGTATGGGGGGAAACGTTTGAGTTACCAAATTCAAAACTTTTAAGTTTATTTATAATTAGGTAATGGAGGATCTTTCTGACCAGCCCTATGACATCTTGGGGTTTAGTCACATTTATTTAGCATTTTTGGTTTCAGAGTTGCTAACAGATAAAAATGATTGAAATACAATGCAAAATTAAAATGACAATTATTTCTTTTTTTTTTTCCTCACATTGTTATTGCAGCGAAGAATGAAGCGTTTGCAGTATTATATACAGCAGTGTTTTCTAGGATGAAAACACTTCATCCTAGAAAACACTAGGACGTGTTAAAAACAAGAAAACATGCTATTTAAATAATGAGTTTTGCAAAAAATAACTATTCACTGTGATATGCTTGACTCTGCAATTCGAGGGATAAAGTTTACAAAGCCGTTTTATATTTTTGCACAGGAATACGAATCAGAAGTTAATTAGAAGTAACGTCGTGAAATTATGCAAGTGCAATAAAACCTGATTTTCATTTACTGTCTATGAAGCTGTTGCATCATTTAGAAACCAGATTTAGTGATCTAGATTGGTGGTGCAGTTTGTTGCAATGAGTGCAAAGCAGTTTGTATAAAAGACACAAGTCTTTATTTGGACTCTAAGCTTTGTATGAAAGCTGCAGTTTTCTGTCACTAACTCTTGTTTGAATTTAGATGCATGCTATCCCACTGCGTTCTTCATGGGTGATGACGTGCGCCTACGCCCCCTCTGGGAACTATGTGGCCTGCGGAGGCCTGGACAACATCTGCTCTATATACAGTCTGAAGACCCGTGAGGGCAACGTGCGAGTCACCCGAGAGCTACCTGGACACACAGGTAGGGGGGATTTTTTTTTATTTTTTTCCACTTTGCCACATTTTGTATTGTCTCTCCTGATTGCAGTGGCAGTAATACTTATTTTACATTGAGTTTTCAGGAAAACTTAGTTCTGTTCTGATACAGGTTCTCTGTTTATGTTCAGGTTATTTGTCTTGTTGTCGCTTCTTGGATGACTCCCAGATACTAACGAGCTCTGGAGACACCACCTGGTGAGCAGACCCCACATTCAAAACACTGCAGCGCCCATTGAGTACAGACAGAGGATACTTCAGGATTTACATGATAAAACTGCAGTACATTTATTTAGTTTGGTATATTTTGGTTTCATTGGGTTTGTCTCTTTAAGAGTAAAAAAAAAAAACTTTGGGTCACAAGTAGAACATTTTCTAACTCTTTATTTTATTTGACTTTTTTCTGTTTTAAAGCGCATTATGGGACATAGAGACGGGCCAGCAGGCCACCTCCTTCACCGGCCACACAGGTGACGTGATGAGCCTGTCTCTTAGTCCAGACTTCCGGACTTTTGTGTCCGGCGCCTGTGATGCCACCTCCAAGCTGTGGGACATCCGTGACGGGATGTGCAGGCAGTCTTTCACCGGCCACGTATCTGACATCAACGCCGTCTGCGTGAGTTCTGCAATTTTAGCCTCAGACAAACTCAAGTTTGGAGGATTGTGCTTTTTTTTTCTGGACAAAACAAAAAACAAAGCGAAGTAGGCACAACACTAACTGAAAGGCTAAAGTTTTACCAGTTGTTTCTTTTTCTTTCTGCAGTTTTTCCCCAACGGTAATGCGTTCGGCACAGGCTCGGACGACGCCACCTGCAGGCTGTTTGACCTACGTGCCGACCAGGAGCTGATGACCTACAGCCATGACAACATCATCTGCGGCATCACCTCTGTGGCCTTCTCCAAGAGCGGCCGTCTGCTGTTAGCCGGCTACGACGACTTCAACTGCAACGTGTGGGACACTCTGAAAGGGGACCGAGCAGGTATGAGACAAATGACCAGGCTTCAGCTCCCACAGCGTAATGTCAATGAACAAAGCCTGTCTTTAATTCTAAATGCTCTTCCTTTTCAGATAGCCAGGTAAAAGATTTTGTTTCTACTCCTATCTCACTCTATAAATCTGGTGAAATAAGAAGCAAGAATTAAGTTGGGGGCGGGGGGAAGAGCTCTAAGTTGCCAGTGACTTAAAATCAAATCTGTGAGAAAAAGAAAAGGATTTCAAGTTGGGTTATTACAAACTGGATTTCCAAAGACTTTATTTGTCTGCTGTCTGTGCTTTGAATTGATATGCTCTATAGTCTGTTTATGGATCACTGTCTCAGAAAAAGTGTTTTTAATGTGGAACGAAGGTGAAAGCAGTATAATGCAAAAAAGTGCAAATTTAACTGCAAGTAAACTCATCTAAAAACATAAGTTTAACCCTAAAACCTCATTGTGACGAAACCCTTGTAAGCCTCTGTACGTACAGATTGTGTGACCAGCCTGCGGCTCTGCTTCGTCTTCCTCCTCCTGCAGGCGTCCTCGCCGGCCACGACAATCGTGTGAGCTGCTTAGGAGTGACCTCTGACGGCATGGCCGTGGCCACCGGATCCTGGGACAGTTTCCTCCGGATCTGGAACTAAATTCAGCGTCTCGTCTAATGTACTCTATCACTGCCCGCCACCCTGGGTCCGCAGCCCGCCGCCCCGACTCACCCGCTGGGCCGGACCGCAGGGAGTGCATTTCTGAAGCCCTTCTCACTCCTCCAAGCTGAAGACTTTCTCAACCTTTTTAGTTTTTTTTTCCTCAGCAGAGCTGTCACGAAACCACAAAAACCTCTTTATAAAAAGTCGTCAAATTGAAACCATGAAATTATTTATAAATGAAAATAACTGAAAGATCATTTAAATTTCCTTTTTCTTTTTAAGGGCATTAAAGTGCATTTGTGGCCATGAGTACAAAACAAAATTAGTATCAGTGTGTAATATGTAAATGTATATATAAAGGCAGTATATATGTATAGCATTATGTGTGTATATATGCATTATATATGCATATATAATGTGTGTATGTATATATTTTTGTAGTTCATTTGCCTATCGAGGTGTTTTTGTTGCTTTTCCTTTTTGTTTTACGATAAATAGACCTAACCGCAGAATGCCAGAAATATTATTAGCAAACTTTAATTCAAGGAAAATGAGAGTAAGCCTTTTCACTCAGTTACGAGTCAAAATTTAGCCTGGCTACATTTTTTTTTTTATTGTTACTATTATTGGCATATTTAGGTTTTTATTTTGGCATTAGTTGAGTCTGAATATTCATTTTGTTTTGGAAGGGAATCAAGAGATTGAGATTTCAGGAGGAGCTTCAATCCGATACATTTTATTTTATTTTTTCTTTTTTCTTTTTGTCTGGATCAAGCTTTAACTCCAAAGTAGAAACTGCTAAAGCTCAGGCTACAGTAGGCGGGGAAGGAAACGATCCGAGGCTTCGGTTTGGCCTCCGCTCTTTTGGATCGGTGGTTTCAGATCATCGAATGCTGAATGTCGGAACAACCACATCCATTCCATGCATATCGGCTGCAGCTTGACTGGTAAACGGAGGTCGTAATAGCCCTACCTCACCTGATCTGCAGAAGATTCCTCTTTCCTTCAACAATGGGACAAGCTTCGGTTATTTATATACATTATGATGGCAACTTAAAATACAAGCAGAAGCTGGTGTCTCCCTGAGATCCCGACACAACTCTTCCCAAGGACAAAAAAGAAAACGTTGAGTTTGTCTGACTTGTTGGGACTGTGAAGGACTGTAGCAGCCTGAGAAAACCGGGAAAAACGATGTCAGAGCTTGCCATGTCAGTTTAGTATTTGTTTCCCTCCTGAATGAAGGATCAAACTTCTTTTTATCATCAAGGTGTGAGAAAAGCAGCAGAAAATATGTCAGCCACTTCAAAATCACACCAGTGCCATAGCAAGCCTGCTACAAAAAAAATGTTGTACTCACCAAAAACGCATCATAAACATTTAATCTTAACTAGTGAAGAACCTACACCTAATAGAGAGCTAAAAGCGCACTCACAAGCAGTAGTTGTGGTATTGAGGTTTCTCGTTATCCATTTTGCATTCAAGTATCTTGAATCAAAACTCAGATCTTGTGTGAGTTGGACCTATCAGCTGTCTCAGGTGCCTATCTGTGATTCTAAACTTTTGAAGCGAGCGTGTGCGCTGGACAGAGGAGGGTTTGCGACGAGGCACTGCTGTCTCCGTTTTGCCTTAGTATGCCGTTCAAAGTGGAGGGTGGAATTGGCCAAGAAGAATAGAAACGTTTTCTTCTTTATTTTACACAAACTCCCCACATTGATCCTGCAGTCTGGAATTTGATTCATTTGTTTTCCAAGTATGGAAAAATTCAGAAAAATAACGGATTTCTCTAGATATTTTTCCCTGACTTATTGGTAACATGGAAAATATGTGTGTGTAAGTAAATAGAATGTTGTATTCATCTAAAAGTCAGCTTGGACATCTGTCCATTAATCTGTCATCCATGTCGTCCTGTCAATCCATGCATCTGTCCATCCACCAGTGCGTCTGTCCACTCATCCTTTCTTCTAACCAACTGATTTGTCCTTCAATCCATTCATCCATTTATAAATGCATCCATCAATTCCTCCACTGGCCGATCTCCAGTAGCTGCCCATCAAACAATTCATCCTTTACCCTATTTGTTTAAAAACCAATCTGTCAATCTGGCCATCCTTCAGCTTATCAACCCTACAAATAATCCATCAATTTCTCTGTCCATGAGCCAATCTATTGATCAGACATCTCTTCATCCAACCATCCAAGCGTTCCACTGATTGTCCATTTTTCACTCTTCCAGCAAGAAATCTGTCCTTCTTTGCCGCCTTGTTTTCTAGATGCCATATCTAAAGCCTGTCTCCTGAGGGGAAATGTCTAAAGTTCATAGTAAATGTTTGTCTTCAGACTCGAACCATGGCTCAGAAATGACTTGTAAAGTGTGGCATTCAGGAGCCGTGTGAGTGAGAACGTTCTTTCCGCCCAACAGAAGCAAACACTGATTCCAGTGAACACTAAGAGGAACGCTTAGAGGAAAACCACATGCAGCTCCTCACCACTTCTTAATGCCTCACTTCTTTTATTCTTTGTATTTTTTTTTTTTTTTTTTTTTTAATGTATGTGTAAATCTGCTTTCAACTAACACAGAAACGTTTGTATTTCTGGTTGGTTCAGCCGTCAGTTATTCCCTCTTAAAGAGCCGTGGTTCTGGTCAACCTTTCACTTTAAAGGGTTCGTGTGATTTTACTCTTCTTTTGAAGTTAAATAACTCATCCTGAGGGAGTGTTTGTGAACAGCGGATAGTTCGTAGGATATCCTGCAGAGATGTGTAGGATGTGAAATGTCTTGCATATCAGTTTTGACGAAGGCTTGTGTGTGTTGGGTAGATGGACCGACCGGGTGTATTCTGATGTTCAAGTGTTACTTCCTCATTCATCTGTGCCAATGTGCTCCACAGACCCTGAGCTGTGAACCGAAAACTAGTCTGTAAAATAAAAAAAACAAAAACAAAACAAAAAAAAAAAAAAAAACATTGCTAGCGTTAATCAAGTGCCAACTTTCTCTGTCATTTTCCTCCCAATCTGTTTGATCTGATAGGCTGACTGCTTCTGTCTCTCGGTGAGTTTTTGTTACCATAAGTGTCATTTCCGCTACCAAGCTCAAAGACATTCAGATGTTCATGTGTTAATTACAGGACTAAAAGGTTTGGATTTAAAGAGACAGGACATCATTTTGGGAGTACTCTCTTTCTCTCTCTGACTGTTCAACAAGAAGATGCTTGGAGAAACATTTGACATTTTGGGTCTAATTTTCTCTCAACTCCATCAGCAGTACATTCTTGACATTATGGGTTTTCTTAACCTATTAAAATGTAACTTGAGCTGCATTCTTTAGTTCTATTTTTTATTTTTTTTATGTCTCTGAACACTAACGCAGCAGGAATTTGTCTGCAACTTAGCTCTCAAATGTAGCTGGTTTTAATCAAACCAGTCATAAACCAAATGTATATGTTTTTTTGTGCAGGATGAATATTTTTACCACTTTAGGAAGCGACTGAATCTAAACTGAAAAATTGATCATTTTAAAATTTAAAAAAAAAAAAAAAAAAAACATCTGATTATTGGCTCCCCTGGCAGTGATGCTGCTTTGGTCAGGATGGCAGTTTTCTCAGCTGGAAAACACATTTGGACTCCTGGACATGAGCTGATTTAGGATATCAAGCTACACCAAAGCTAAAAGAAAATGTTTCAAAACTGCAAAAAACTGTTCATATCATTTACATCCTAATTTTTTATTCTTTTAAAAAGAAAATAAAAATAAAACTCCTGCTGAATTGACTGGCGTTTTCTCCAGCTGCGTTGACCGTAAAGCAGCAGCAACGGTTTGCTGTGGGCTGCTGGTCAGCTTGCTGAAAAAGCACCACTGCTCTTCTTCCTTGCTTACTAGAAACGGTAATGGTGTGGAAACTATAAAGAACTGTATAATTCATAATGGCCTAGGATTATTTCCTATTATCACATAGTATATTTGTGTTATGTTGGATGTTTCTTCTCATCTTCCCTAAATGTTGAACGTGTCGGTTTCTCACTATTGCTGTATGAATCTTATAAAAAAAAAAAAAAAAAGAAACCCCATGACCTTTAACAGCTGAGAGACGGCCAGTATGAGATGCTTATGATATTCGGTAAATAAACCTTTTATGCCTGTATGTTTCTGCATTGTTAGCCGCTGGAGCCTGGAGTAGAAACACTCTCACGTGCCTGTGCAGTTCACTCATGCAGGTCGAACAGTAAACCTGTGAATCCAACAAGGGTGCTTTTCGTCAGTGTTGCTTCCCCAAATGTTTGGGATTTTTTATTTTCCCCTCCAGTTTTCCGACCGATCAGGTCGGCTGATGTTACAGACTGATCACATGTGCCCTCAGAGCCAGAGGTTCGGCGTTGAACAGGTAACAGTTTGGTCCTGTAGCTGCTGCATGAGTTCAGTCTGTAATCGAGCTCCAGTTTTATTTACAGTACACCCCTGCTTATTTAAATTTTCTTTTTTTTTTTTTTTTCTTTTTTTTTTGCACTAACACCACAGAACTGCACTGCTCTTTGACTACAGCCTACTGTCCTGACATTCTGGTTTTTATTTCAGGTTTTTTCTTTATTTATTTGTTTGTTCGAAGCCATTAAAGACCGGGGACTTGGTGCCATCATAACTCTCTTTACAGTGCTATTGTGTGAAATTATAATCACTTGTTATGAGATAATTTTTATAGTCTTTTTCACACCAGACCTTTTTTTGTATTTGTACAGTGGCTTGGTGATACTGATATGTTGCCATGAGTTATTGTAACCAATAAAAAAGCTTTTAATCAACAATGTCAAATCTCACTGATTAGTTGTTTGTTCTTTATTTTTTTTACTTTTGTTTATTAAAGCTTTACAGCACATTGTTCCCCATTTCACCATTTGAAAATGATTTTAAAAATGTTATCACTGCATAGTGTAACTGCATTAAAAACTGAAAATATGCAACCATCTCAAGTTGTAGGCCAGGAAACCTACATTAAGAAACTTCTGCACAAAATCACCAACTGGGATGAAAACAAAATACATGTGCATTTAGTTGATTTGAACTTTTAAGACTTTTTTTTTTCCATTAGTAACTTATTTCTTGTCGTTGGTTTATAAATATACCATGAGAAAAGGTGGGAAAAGAACGAGAACATGCCATTCAATTAAATAGACATGAGCTGATCTTTGGTAAGCGGCAAACAAAAAATACATTTGTTAAAATTGCCCATATCGACGGGAGAGTCTCGACATACACGGCTGCAAATGGACCCAAGGTCAAGCAAATATTCAAAACCAGCTGTTAGGAGGACTGCAGCTGTCATCAAAAAAAAAATCACATAAATGTTGTCATTCGTTCTAAAGCAAATAATATGCAGCAAAACAGGGAAATACGCTGGGGTTATCAAACATTAACGTAAAACGCATTAGATAACATAAAAATGGATCAAATAAAATAACAAGGCGTCGTCCTAACAGCAGTTCTGCTTATTAACAACTTGTGGAAAACAGCATGTGGTGGTTCTGCTTTTGATATCAGAATGGATGCTGGACGTAGAGAAGCGACGTCCCAGTGGTCACTTTAGCTCGTCAAGGTCATGATGTCTGCCAGGGCCACGTCGGAAATGACTGCACAATTTTTACTGCAGTTCAGTAAAAATGATGTCCCAATAAAAAAACGTTAAATGTTTCAATCTCCACCCGTTGCCTATGTTGTGGTTTTGAATATGTATCGGTTTTAATTCTGGTTGGGAGCCACACGAATTAAGTCACAGTGTCACCATTTGGACTTTTGACACCCCCCAACTTAAATGCATGTAGAAATGGTGCCGTGTTGTCAAAACATGAAAACAAAACACAAAGTCAACATTTAGATCATTTCCGGTTTAATGCAATCTAGCAAATTTTGATACACATTTGAGAGGAAACAAAAGTTTACAAAATGCAGTGATGTGTAACTGCAAGCCCATTGTACTATGTATAAATAAAATATAATATAAAATATCTGATGATAAAGTCTTTGAACTATACAGTTTGAATTGTTAGAAAATAGAAATAAAACTACAGTACATGCTTTCCTTCCAACTCACGATTACAGTGCATATATTTACGATTTCCTTACACTTTTAAAGTAACGATTTTTTTTCCTCCCCACTTACAACTAATTCTGTTTTGAACAAACGTCTGCACAAGTCTTTATTTTCTCCATCAACAGAATAATAAAAAAAGGCATCTTTACAATTAAAGTCACAAACGGTTAGTGTCAAAACTGAATCCAACTCGTTGCAACCTGACCAATGCAGGCCGCCACCTGGTGGAGAGAAATTTCACAACCACTGTTCATTGAGGCAGATTTTTCCTTTTTAATTCAAATGCTTTTTTCGTGAGCACCTGATGTTTCTGGCTGGATTAGGAACCGGGGAAAATACTTCATTTTTCCAGTGAAACCTACAAAATTAGCAAAGGGTTTATCTGAGCAACAAAAAAAGAATCTTTCACAACCCAAAGAAAGTCTTAATACAATGAGAAACATTGTAGGTTCGTTTGTTCAGAGGAAAATCAGCTTTGCCCCCCCCGGTGGCGTGCAGAAAGAGTTCCATGTTTTGGTTGACTCAGTTTCCAGCATCGCCATCAGCGGTCGCCGTGGTGAGCAGGACGACTCCATTAGAGCCAGACTGCGGTGAAATGAAGATGGGCGGCTTCATTCTTCGGGCTGCAGGTACTGCTTGGTAAAATCCTCCAGCTGTTTCTCCAGCTCTGTTGCTTTATGCCTGCACAGAAAATAGAAAATGTTTAAAACATGAAGCAAATTTACCAAAGAAGTTTCTCGTCCACTTTTTGGCAACAGCTAAATGTTTTGTTGGGTGTCTGAAAAACGAGCAGTTTCAAAAACCTCCGGATTATTAAGTCTCAATCAGCGAGCGCTGCCCTGTTGCCAAGCGACCCCAGCTCCAGTATGTTTGGTCAGCTGGTTTGTGCAAAAACAAAATGTGAGAAACACAAACCTGCCCCAACTTGTTCAAGAAAGCAAAATATGTCCCCTTTTAATTAGCAGATTCTAATTTTACTAAATTTAAGCTGCTTTGCAAAATGAAACTAAAGGGCATCAGTTCTATCTGCAGATAGAGTCTGCAGCTGTACCTGCGGAAAAAGTGATTGTTTGACAAAGTTTCTATAAAAGCAAAGCACATTTCAAATTTTTTTAAATTTTTTGAAAATCATCTTCATTTTCCACAATGATGGAAACATTTTCTGCTGGTATATTTCAGAAAATCCTCAGAAAATCCATTAAAGTCTGCAAAATAGTTTAAGGAGCATAAATACTTTTGCTGGACATGGTGAAACTTGCTGACTTACCTGAAAAGCTACAAACTATTCCCCTTATTGTTATACTCATGAGAAAGTGTTCAGGACTCACCGCAGAGTCTTTGAGCAGTTCTGGACGGTCTCCAGCTCGTCTATGTTAGTGGTCAGCTGACGGATGTTTGCTTCCAGCTCCTTCTGCGTCTGATCCACCTGCAGACAGAGCCGAGCGAACGTCGTGGCCATTTCCCTGCAAATAGAGTCACGCCGCTCAGAGGAGGAGGAAGTCACGATGAGGGGAAAACACATTTCAATAGGGTTTTTTTTTTTTTTTTTTACAATGCTGCACATCAAAATTCCGAATAAAGTTGTTGAATTTATTCCAACACGAAACGTAGGACTTACTGTTGGACCTGGTGGCTGCAGTTTGCGCTTGTAAAACTGACGATGAGCTGCAGTTTCTCAGTGGCGAACTCCACAAACTGCCGCTTCAGAGTTCGCTCTTTCGCTTTTGTGGTCCAGGTGAGTCTCTCGTACAAGTACACCAGGCCGTAGAGGGAAGCCGACAGGGCAATAACCCTCCAGCCCACTGTCTTCCACACCTTCAGCGCAAAAAAAAAAAAAAAAAACAGACACGAGCTTTAAGACAGAGTCAATTGGCGAGTTTAAATCTAAGACCCTTTTAATGGCACCTTGAAGGAAATTTAAAATCTATAAACAGGATGGTTGTGGGAACTTGCTGCTTTACAGACAAGTATAGAAAAAAAACTGTGGATTTGGCTTTGTGGTCATGATAAAGGCAAAAAAAATAAACAAGCTAGCAAGGGTATGTTGGCAACAAGCAGCAGGTAGCCTCAACCGCCTCACGTCAAAGAACGAAATGAAGTCATTTGCGTGTGATTCAAACTTCAGCCTGACAAGAAAATAAAAATCTTCATTAATCAAGACCTTTGGCCTGTACTTAAATGTTTTAAATTCATTAAAGACATTTTAAAGTCTTCATTTTTTCCAGACTTTTTAAGGATGCATTTAGACCATAATGAAATACACACAGTTCATGAGGACATACCACTCCTCCAACAACGATGATGCCCATTGAGGTGCGGGAAGTGATGGATGCCAAGTTGGTTGCCATGGCAATCATCAGGTCTTCCTGGGTCATCAGAGCCTTCTCGTTGTTGGGCGGTGCTGCGATGGATGGCGGCTCAGACGAAGGCGTTACAGGAACTACGGCTCTAGAGTTCTACAGAATGACACAACTTCAACTTTAGGCTGGTTGACCCCCAAACACACAACAAGATGTTTCATCATGTTCACCTCAGGAAGTACCTGGAAGTTTGGCTCGACCAGTTTGAGAGCTCTCTGTGCATTAACAGAACCCAGGTAGCGGTGCACCAAAGCCTTCAAGCCCAACGAGAATTGGAACTCGATGTTTTCCTGGAAGTCGCTGCAAATGGCAGCACAGTTCAGGTCATAGCTCAGGTCGAACGTCTTTTTGGGAACCAGCATGTGGACTTGGCTCTGAGCCGTCGAGGGAAGCAGAGGCACCATGCTGTCTGAAATGTTACACACACGAAAAACATTCGTTTTTGAATGAAAACGTGGACATAGCTACCCGTCTTCATTTCTTCTTCTTAAAAAACTAAAAAAAAATTAAAAAACTTCATGGTTTAGTTTTATAACAGGAACTGCTATATTTTATCAATGACCGCATTATCAGTTTGCCCGCATCAGTGTCACAGAGGACAGTCTGCATGCAGGTCTGAAAGCGTGATGCATTTGTAGCATAATGAGGCATGCGGTGATGCATTCAGCACAGGATAAATACAGCACAGTCAGGTGACCAAATGCTTCTGATTAGATGTAGTCAAAATGAGCCAGTAAAATGTGTTTTCTATGAATCTGTTGGGCTTTCTTGTCATGTCAGTCGTCGGTTACCCATCATGTATTGCTGAGAAGACTGGACAGAGGCGTTGATGGCATTGGAGCAGCGGAACGCCAGGTTCTTTCCCATTCCCTGTTCCACATGCGCCAGCAGATCCTGCCAGTGACAAAGAAAGAAGTTCAGATCAACTAGAGAAGAAACACTTTTCTAAACCGATCTGTTGCAGAACTAAGTTTGAAAAAGGTGCATAAATTAGACGGACTGCAAACCCTCTCCCCATTTTATCACTCTACTCAATGGTATTTAATTTAATACTGTAAGATTAACACTCAACACAAATGCACCAACATGCATTAAAGACCCTCCAGACCTCTCTGATTCTGGTTCAGAGCAGACCAGAACCAGAAGACCAGCATTCAGTTTTCATGCTCCTCTAATCTGGAGCAAACTTCTGGATTTGTGGAAGTTTGCTCAACTGCAGAACAGCTGAAAAACCCACAGGTTTAAAGTTCCCTTTGACTAATAATAGCTGGAACATTGATTGATATATAAAATATATATATATATATATAAAATATATCATATATTTAGTGAGATTTCACAAAATGTAATGTTTATTTTATGTTTCATAACGGATGATGTTTCATGGTGTGAAGCAGTTTGAATTGCCTTGTTGCTGAAATATAAATAACCTTGATTAGAGCGATCAGCTTCTTTACAGAGTTTCACTTACAGTCTTGTAGATTTTGAGGATTTGATGCGAAGGGTGGAAATCACCGCGGAACTCGCCAACAATCACATGAAGACGGTCGATCTCCTCTCCCATAGCAATGGACACCTGAGTGCAACACAAGCACATAAATCTGACAGCATATTTACTGGTGATTTGGTTGCCGTTACCTGCACAGGCAGGGTGAAGTTATCCCACTGCTTGTTACCTTGGACTCCACATCATCGCTGATGGCTTTGATCTTCTTTTTTATTTCTTCAGTGAGTAAGTTGAGTTGATTCCTGACAAACTCCAGCCGGTCTTTCTGATACTCTCTGTCCTCCAGTGCTGCCACTCTGAAAGTCCAAAACAAAAAAAGTCATGGCGGATGCAAGCACCCAAGCAACTGAACAGTCAAATGTGTTTGCTACATTTACATTTCACCTCAAGTTCTTTTTAATTGCTTCACCACATTATGCTTAACTTTAACTACGCAGAAGATTTCTACTATCTAGTTTACCTGTCAAAGCCTTGAAGACATTGATAAAAAGACAATTAGTTCATTATGAACTGTAAAATTCGTCACAGCTAGAAAAGAAAAACAAGAGTGGAAGACAGAGGGATGCTCACCGTTTCTCTGCTGCTTCAATGTTGATGGCATCCATGATGGTCTTGACTTTTTCTATGATCTGCTTGGCCCTGATAGTGTGCTGCTCAAACTTTGTTTTCACTGCTGACTGCGAGATACACTCCTGCGAGGCCACAACACACAAGTTTACTGTGACAAGTGCACTGGGTGCTGCCGGACCGCCTGCATGAGTTGGCATGCGGTGTAGGGACAAACAGGACAAGATAGACACCTGCTGCTTTTAACTCAAGATAAAGGGGAAAAAAAATGGAGACACAGGCGTGAAAATGACAGCAGCAGAGTGTGTACCTTGTGTCGCACAGCCCACAAACAAAAGGGTCACACTTGTGTGTTGGCTTAGCCACAGAAAAGTTTGTAAATAATAGAAACTTATGAAAAACCAGACAAATTGTAGAAGGAAATAAAAAGCATGTCAAAACAAGAAAACATAGGAATGTTGTGTCCTTTGGTTCTAGAGTGAACATAAAGTTATGGACATAAAGATTTATCTTGACATTCAAGCAACAGGAGTCAATTATGTATATTTTCACCTGTTCCTAACAAGATGTTAGTTTAGACTAACTTCAATATTAATCAAATTTAAGCATGACTTTTGTTATGAATAAATACAATCTGGAAGTCAGCCCAATTTTCATGAGGTGATGCACTTACACATCAAAGGTTATGCTGACATCTGACTACTGGATGGCAAAGGGACACCCACTTTCTTGATTTAGGTATGTTTTAGCTGAAGAGAAAAGCTCTAGCTCAGGCTAGTTCATAACACAGCTTCAGTCAGTAATTACTAATGTTTCAAGGTTCAAACTTCTAAGTAGTTTTCCTGATTCTCTCAAAGATACAACTACGTGTTTTGCTAAAATGGTATATGTTAAGGTGAAATAAAACTAAAAATATTAAACTGAAAAATGCAAACAGATGTCAAATGAAACCAAAGAACTGTTAACCTCACCTAAGTGAATCTAGACTTCAGCAATGAAGACGCAGGTTGAAGAACAGGCACATATTTAAAGGGCCCTACAGGTGCCTGCTCTGAGTGGGGAAACATTAAAAAAAAACTGACCAGGAGTTTTTCCCATCAGACTAGTCCAATGTTAACTTTGTGCTACTGTTTGCTTAGCAACACTTTTAAGCATTTCCACAACTGTAAGAGCTAAGTTTAGCACAGATAAATGAATGCTTTCTCAGCAGGAGCTGGAGGTGGGTTGAAAAGGAACAAGGCGCCAATACAAACTTTTGGTCAAAGCGCTATGTTTAAAACTTCAGTCAATTATGTATATTTTTATACACATAAAGACAAAAACTACAACTAATTTTTGACTCAGTTCTGCTACACCCGTCTTGGTCTTCAGACAGATTCAATCAAGTCTTATGTAAACGCTCAGTTTTTCTTGAATTGTCCAGTGCTGCTATTCTTGAACATAGAACAGCTTCTGTTGTGAAGTGTTTAACTAGCAGCACTTGTTTAAAAAAAGAGTTAATGCGTCATTTAAGACATCATACTGTGATATGACGTCATCAGTTTGTAGGAATATTGACATAAATAATATGATCTCAGGGTTTCCTCCAGTCTATTATAAGCCTGGCGGGCCACTTGTGCCCCCAATGGGCTAAGCATTGCTTCTTTATTTAAGTATTTTTTTGTTTTAAATGTTTGCATTTTTAACACTTTATTGTTGGTGTTCATGTATTAATCTTACAATAACACATAATCATCAAGTGATATTGAAAAATTTCCTGTCAACTTTAAAACGTTTTTCTAAACTAAAAAGCACGACAAGCTGCTGGATGAATGACTGGCCTAGCGTCCAACCTGCAGACTTAGCAAGTTTTCTGGGGGAAACCTTGTTTCTGTGTTATAAAACTGTTTCTCTGCACTGCAAACCGCCAAAAACTTCTGAATGAAACAAATTCAGCTCAAAAATTCACTGGATGTCTAAGTTTCCAGCAACACAACGATGTGGCTCTGGGCTGGCTCTCTGGTTACTGAAAACCACCATCACACTACATGATGACAACTCTAAGTTGGGTATTTTTTTTGCAGCAGCAGCACAATTACACCAGAGATTTGATGCGACTGTTAGTCCAATAAAGGAAGGAAAGCCAGTTTATCCTGCTCTTATGTGGTTCTCATTTTGATAGGAGGGAAAGGTTGGTGAGGAAAAGGTGGCAAGTGAAGACACTCATGACTGGGGGGAAAAAAAACTATAAAAAGACATTTATTACAGCAGCAGAACTACTGCATTTTGTTTCCTGAAAACTTCACAGCCTAATATTTGTATCATGACTTTGGTGATTTACTTACGTCATTATGCTGGCTGCTGGTGAGTCTCTGACACCGGCTCACCAGTGATTTAAGATGAAAACAGATTCTATGACAAATGTTTTTAGGCAGCTGACAACTGAACTGTGTAAACTAACCATTCTAGCTGCATAAAAGAAAACAACCTCCTAATCATTATCTATTAATCAACTTGTGTCCCTTTTCTGCTTTGCTACAGAAAGGAGGTTCAATGAAGAGACAGGAAACTATAATGACTGTTATTGAAATAGAAGTTTGTAACATAATCATCATGCTTTACTGGTAATTATATTACCAGATATTAAGCCACATCCTCAATATAACACTAGTCTGTGTACCTCAAACCTCCTCTCAAAACTCTGGAACTCCTTTAGTCTCTCCTTGAAGCCCTCAGCCAGAGCGCCACCTGTAGGATAAAAGTATAACATAATGTTACCTAAACTCTATTTAGAGACTTCACAAATCAAACTGTGTTCATTGCTAGCTTGTACAATGTACAATATAGCATAAAAATGCTATATTAAATATAGCATTTTTATGCTATATTTAATATAGCATAAAAATTGTTGTTTGCTCTCTAAATGTTTTCGTTAAGTAAAGCTAGAATACTTAACAAATAAGAATAGACATAAAAATGCAAAATAAACAAACAAAAGCCATCCATGAAACTACTACACAATCTTTCTCTACCCTGATTGAACAAAGTAAAGAATAAACTCTAAAAAAAATAAACTATTTCACACTCACCTGTTTCCGGCATGCCCTGCGCTCGCTGCATCCGGGAGTTGAGCACCTCTTTTGCAGAGACAAAGAAAATACGGTTGGGTGCCTGATCACGGTCGACAACTTTTAGTTCCTCCACAAGAAAGTTCACACAGCGGTCTGTGTGCTGCTTCCTCACCTGCAGAAATAAACACTTGTATCAATATTAACAGGTTCGTTTTAAATGAGATTTCATGATAGAGTCGCAAAAAAAAAACAAATATCTCCTAAATAAGTAAGGTCATTATACAAAAGCAGTTTCTACGAATGGATTAGAGGGGCAGAAAATCAGATCTTTTAATCAATTGGCATGACAGTCTCATCTTTCTTTCCATTCTTTTCCATTTCTACTTTTTATTGTCTGTTTGAAATAAATAAATACCAATACATTTCTAAGGTTTATTTTGCAACCAATAATAATTTGCCTAATGTGTTGAAATGTATTTGTTTGTAGCATGAAAGCTACAACGAGAGTTTTAACTCACATCCTCCATGTATTCTGGTTCATTTGCCGAGGCATCCCAGCGATTGTTAAGGATGAAGATGTTTGGCTTAGAGAGACGCTCGTTCACTTTGTGGAAAAAATGTTTTTCCTGAATGGAATAAAGACACAAGGTCAATAATATGCTTCAGAAAACAAACTCAGACAAGTCCATAGCAGCGAAAAATGTCAGGGTGTATTCGGTGCATCGTTTTCAGCTAACAGGAAAGTTCTAAACGAACACTGTTATACAACAACAAAATATATTTATTAATCTTCTGTCATGTCAGAATTTGGTTCAGGTCCAGAGGACAGCCAGCATAGGAATGAGAGTCTGCTTTCTCTTTAAGAGCAGCAGTGACTGTGTTTAGCTTCACATTGCATGAATGCCTGAGCGGACAGAGACAAGTGGAGCCTTTCTGAGGCTGCGTACACACAGCTGATAACAATCTAACCAGCTCAGGATGGAAAGTATGTACAAAGGCCTCTTGAGTAAACTTAAGTGACTGAGAAAACCAGACACAATTTGCTTGGAAATTAAATAGTTGCTGCTCAAGTGACTACTAAAAGCATTTCATATACTTAGAAAAACAAGCTTTTAATGCTAATGTTTCCTAACTATATGGAATTTTTTAAATAAAAAAAACATACCAGAGATAAAGCTGTATTTTAATTATGTACTTGTTTCATATCATAGAACAAACCAAGAGCTAAAAAGAAAAAAATAATTCTGCTCCCATCAACAACACATAAAGCAGTTACACCATTAGCACAACCTTCTTTAAAACTTATCGAACCTGCTTAACCTCAAATTTAAAACAAATAAATCCCACAGGATGCCAGGTGAAATAATACCGTGTTCATAAGCGTTGATTCAGAGTTTGCCACAAGCACAAAGACATCAGCGTCCAGGCAAAACTTGTCAATCCAGCTGTCCAGCTGCGTTGTGACATCTGTCCCTGGACTAGAGGGAGAAAAATGTCAAAATAAAGGTTAGAATGGGGCAAAACTATGCATTCTTATAAACTACTGTATAAACTACTATGCAACAGTCGTGCCAGTTTTCCAGATGTGATTTTATGTCTACCTGTCCACGAGGACCAGGTCGTCTCGAAGCAGAGCACATTTGGTTTTTGGCCAGAACACCCGGACCAGACAGCCGGCGTCTAGGCTTTCGTCCATGTGCAGAGCGTGAGCGAGCTGGTTTACAGTCTGCAGACGGGTCAGAAAAGATGGGATGAATGTTGAAGGAATAATAAACACATATCGACATATGCATTTCATTAATGTGGAGGGAAGCAATCTCTGATAATATATTAACTCCAAAACAGAGATACGCAACAGCAAGTAATCAAAATCATTCCTGAAATCCCTGCGACCGCCAGTGGATCAAACTATGACGAGGAGAAATATTTTCTTTTTCGCTTAACAAATTAAATTCCAAGCCTGTCTCAACTCTTATCAAGGAACAAATTCAACCAAACTGCGTTCTTACAAGTCTGACCTACTTTAATAACTCTTTCACAACAGCAGGAACGTTTCAGTTTCATTTTATTCAACTAGCTACTGAGAAGTGACATGAACACAATAAAATGTCAATATTTCCCCTTATATTTCCAAATATACACTAGTTTTGTTCCAGTCTGAAAACCAGATAAAGGCAGCAGAGTTAGTCCAGTTAGAAAGAAATTATTATGTTGTGGATTTGTGTTGAACCTTTACTTTATATATTATATTGTGATGTAAAAAGTGACAAGAATTAGACATATTTGCAATAACAAAAAACTGACAAAATATAAAACAAAACCTAATATGTTTACTTTAATGCTCTTCTCCTCTTCTGAGCCCTCAGTTTTAAGGTAGGCCTTCTCTTCATCAGTGCCTTCAACGCTCAGGAAGCAGTTAGTGGTGTGACCAATCCCGCTGGGCAGGACGCGGTCCCTCAGCATGGCATTAATCACCGTGCTTTTACCATTACTGGTCCTAAAGGAAAAACATCAGAGGTCAAACAGGCCACTTCCTGTTACTCAAATCAAACCAAGATGTTGTCAGTGATTTTAGTTCAAATCCAAGTTCCTACCACCTTAATTTAGAAGATAAATAAAAAAAAACAAAAACAAAAAAAACAAAGGTGTGGATATCTTATGTTTGTGACCTTTGGAGCTCATTATCTTTAAAATTATAATGGTGGCACAAATACATTTACTACAAATATCTTTAAAATGACAGTCAAACATTATTTCAAGGTCATTTCACGAAGTTGAACACAAAAGGATGAGTCTTTGGCTCATCGTTCTCCACCACCCAGAGTCCCTTCCTCAACAATCTTTTTTAACAAAACCAGCATATTTTCTATGGGATTCACGTCTGTCACTGAGACAACCCAAACAATTGTGACACATAAATCTAGTGCTGAGGCTACCAGATTTATATTTACCATGTCCTCATATAATAACTCATTCTAACAACATTCGTAGTAGCTTTGTAGGAGAAATAGGGCCACAGGATCACAGATCTTGCACCATACTCAACAGTGTAAACGAGGTATTTCCACATATTTTTGTTGATAAAACATTCAGTCCTATGCCTACTAAAGCACCCAGCTGCAGTTAATTTCTAGGAAGAGTTCAACTCGTAACACATTTATTTGTAGTGGTAGGACAGGAAATGCTTATACCAGGCATGTCACCAAAACAACTAGTTGGCAAGTAAACATTACAGAGTGTAAGATAGGTCACCCCTTAGATCAGGGGTGGGCAATTCCAGGCCTCGAGGGCCGGTCTCCTGCAACTTTTAGATGTCTCTCTACTTCAACACACCTGAGTCAAATAATAAGGTCATTAGCAGAACTCTGGAGAACCTGACTGCATTTAGGGGTGATTCAGCGATTTGATTCAGCTGTGTTGGACCAGGGAGACCTCCAAGAGTTGCAGGACACTGGCCCTCGAGGACCAGGATTGCCCACCCCTACCTTAGATGGAAGGAAGCTAATAATTGTGGTTGGTGCCTTTTATTTACTAAAAAACAAAAGTTAAAAAATTATAGCAAAAATAGAGCACATAAGCCACATATCACAGCTAAAGTACCTTCAGGTCTTGAGATGTTTTTGTTTGATTTTTTTTGTTGACTTTTAATTCTGTTGTTTAAAAGAAAAAAAGTCTGTATTATACCTGTGAACATTAACTAAACTTACTACACTCCCACATAGTGTTGAAGGACACTGCAAAGTGAAAGTGAACCACAACTACCCAGGCTATTGTGTTTTACATCCCAAATTAGAACAACAGGAAGGGGAAAAAAAACCTCTACAGCAGGATATCAAGCCTCAGGTGAGGAGTGACGCATTTACCTGCCAAAAAACGCAACCTTCATGTGCCTGCGAGCCAGGACCTCCTTAATGACCGCGAGCTTGTCGGCATAGGTTTGAATCTCCACCTTCTGATCTTTAGTCGCGATTGTCCCCAGAGCCTCGTTCCCACTGATGACTGTCAACACACACCAGTGTGAAAAGTTAAAGACAGATGGCAGCTCTTCAACGTTTCGCCACAAGTTGACAAAACTCACCTTCGATAAACTCTGATGTCTCCTTCACGTAGCCGAGAAGCTGTTCAAACACATCGCTGATCTTCTTCTTGGCTACAACAAAGTGCTTGAGAGGAGAAAAGTCCCCCCGAGCTGAATCTGTCCGCCTGAGTGTTGGAGTAGCAGCCATGGTGCTCAATCTACAGACACGGGAGGTGGTGCACAAACAACATTTAATTTATTTTACACTTAATAGAGACAGCGCGCATAAAACTCACCATCGTACTGTTTAAATTAAAGCCTAACAGGGCTAAAGTAGCTCCACAATATTGTGCCTACTCTGAAGAAAAGCTACCTTTAACCCGATTTAATACTCATTAAATCCACAACTTAACTGACGCTTAAATTGCTGATAACATAAAAAATATTAAATAATTACTAACTGACAGAGATGTTCCTGATTTCTAGGCTGCCAGCAGGCAAGCTACAAAACTCGAAGTGTAATATTTAACGAGCCGCTATGATGCTAGCACGAGTTAAGCTAGGCTAGTGAAAGTAGCAGCAGCGGCAATGTGGTCCGTGCTAACATTAGTCAGAAGTTTAAATATATCCTCACCACAGTCCTAATAAATCGACGTCCACTTCACATAATATAAACACAGATGTTCTTCCCTGACTACCCCAAATATTCTCGCACTTCGCACAAGATTCGTCCCTGTCAACCTGCCTAACCTTCTGTTTGTATCCAGCACCCCTGCAAATGCAAGCTAACCACCGGAAATGCAACTTTGACACAAGTTTTAAAAAATAAAAGCCGACACATTGCGGAAAAATGAAAGTTAAACGTGAAATGTGTCTTAGGTCTAGTTTTATTCTAAAACAATGCTTCTTGACGACAAATTATATACTGCAGAGAAAACTGTTTGTTTATTCTATAATAGTGCTGTATTTGAAAGAATATCTATATTTACCAGATATTATATCTATCAAGTCATAGAAGGACAGATATGAACAAGCTCTATTTTTATAACTTTTACATTTCATCTTCTTTTTGACTCTCAGAAGAATCTGACATGTTTTAAATTAACTACAATACATTTTCCTGATTGCAAATCTTTGCGGTTAGTTGTCAAATAATTTTTTAAAGATTTTTTTTTACTCTTAAGTTTGACTTTACATATTTTCAATTCAAGTTAAAGTGAGTATTTACCACGTTACAGAATTATTTTTTTAAGTCCAACTTGTTATATTTTGGAATTTTCTTTTTCTCATTAAGCTGGCGCAGCTTGATGACCCTAACCCAATCAAAAAGGGGCGGGGACTGGTGGTGACGTGATACCTGCAGCGGCCAATCAGCGAGCTGAATTTATAACCTTCAGAGCCCGGTTTACTGTAATCAAACGTTTACAGATGTCACAGCTGCAGAAAAACACTAGTTGAAATATACATATAAAAATAGGAAGTCTACGAATTTTCTAATCTTTTCTTTTTTTGAAAAAAACAAACATTGTTTTTATTTGAATTTGTATAGGAACTAAACATTCATACATTTGTTATATTCTGAATAACCACAGATAAAATTCACACATATATTGTCCAATTTTCCAATAACCCTTGTGTAGCATATTTGTATATGATTAAACATATGATTTAAATATTTAGATAAGGAGCAAACAAATGATCAAACATATAAACAAACAAGATAAATAGAGCAGGGTCCATTAAAAAATCTTTTGAAATAATTCTTGCTGTTATTTTCCAAACCTCCTCTCAAAAAGCTGGTTTTGTTACATTGCCATAATCAATGTAATATTGTCTCTTTCTCCACCATGCATTTTGTAAACAAATCTAAAGTATCAGAGTTAAAGTCATTCAGTTGTACAGGTGTGATGTATTTTCTCATAGTCCATTGGTACTGTCATTGTCTAAATTTTGTACTAATGGATTGAATGTGAGCTTTGGTGCAAGTTAAATTCCACTTCTCAGTGGTAATTTCAACTCCCAATTCTTTACTCCGTTTTGTCTGAATTATATCACATTTTTTTAATTGTTAATAGATTGTAAAGTTCTGGTAAAACTTATAAAATTTGTGGGTTTTTTTAATAAAAGCATATTTTATTTGGTTAAAATGTGCTTTTATTTCTTCTATTTTCAGTTTAACATGGTCTTTATTCATTTGGACTAAAATAGCAGCGCATTCAGTGCCTCGCACGCATGTGTCTGCCTTTTTGTGTTGTGACTGTCAATGAATCCATGTATGTGTTTGTGTGTGTGTTTGTGTCAGAGAGACAGAACTTAGCAACAGTGGCAGAAACTACAATCAGTCAGAACCGTGAACACTGAACAAGCTCCAGGAGAAACCTCCAACATCTAGTTTGGGATTCAAACAACTCAGTGAGCGCTTTTCATCCTAAAAACTTTGGATTATTCCTTTTTTGCTGTATTTTTCTGTAGTTTTTGCGTGGATTTAAGATGGAGAAGTAAAATGGTGAGGAAGAAAAAACTACTGGTGTTTGAGTAAGTATGACATTTCTAAGCCTATACAATACACTGCCAACACAGAAACCGGCTTATTATCATGTAAGTACTTGCAGTTTATGTTTCTCTTTCTTTTACATCAGTAGATTACTTTCTGAAGCTGATAGTTATGTTTTGATAATTAATTCATGGCCTTTTTGCAGCTTCACCATCATAAATAAATCATGCGATGGACATTCTCTCTGCTCCCCCAGGGAGATATACATTTCCCCTCATTCATTGGCAACTTCGATCCTATTTAAGTTTTTTGATCACCAAAACTGTGATACTCATTTTCTCACACTTTAACCTGGTAAAACTGGAAAAAGATACACAACTGAAAACAATTTAACTTCACGAGGCACTTGTTCCTTCAGTGAAAAACAACCTGAATTCAACAATTTTTCCCTCAGTTTCCACATTGTGTTGGTGCTATTGTAGCAGAACAGGCACACGGGAGCTCATATGTGTATTGTGTGTGAGTGACTGAGCTGCTGTGTTCTCTATGTGACCTCTGTGCTGTACCTTTTATGTAACATTCTCTTTCACAACAAAATTTTTGTCATTTCCTCATTCGTGTCAAATTTAGCCCAAATCTAAATTGAAATGTAAGAATTTTTTAAAATTTAGAAATTAATTTGAAGCTTTCCAACCATTTAATTGGTTGGAAATCTTGTCTTCTTTTGTCTGCAGAATTTGTGGAAGCATGATGTGGGATGGATAAACAACGACCAAACTCTGCTGTAAGTACACTGGACATCTGTTTGCATGAATATGCTTTTATTTTCCAGCAGTGTATGTAGGTACATGGATGTGTGACTTGGGATGGTAAAGGAGAACTGGTCCTCGATTCTTTTGAATCGTAATTGGTTTTAATAATGCATTTGCGAGGTGACATATTATACACGCTTTGTATTTCGATTCAGAAAATGACCAACATGGCGCCACGAAAAAAACCAGACACAACAGATGAAAACATGAAAATGCATGCGTTTGGAGTCCTGTCCATCGTTGGGTCAACATACTTATGCAAGCAAGTTTTCTCAAATATGAACATTAATAAGTCCAAATATCGCTCCCGCCTCACAAATGAGAGCATATAGTCCTGCTTGAAGTCACATCTTACAGACCCGACATATAGAAAAGATCTGAGGTGAATTTCAGGAACAGAAATCATATTAAACAGGTGAGAACACTAGTATTAAATAGCCTATTTTTCAGAAATAAAAAATCAGAGCTGAAGCTAGGCCAACTCATGGATGGGACACTTTTGTTATAACATTGTTATAGCAGGTAAAAAATGTAAACTTTCAAACCGTTATAAACTGCGCTACTTTTTGCGGCTCGACACTATTTTTCTTTTGTGAAGGAGGCGGCAAAGTGGCTCTTTTGATAGTAAGGGTTGCCGAGCCCTGTTCTAGTTTTTAGTTACCATAACAGTCTTTTTGTGACACAAAAAAATAATTTGTGAAAATAATTGTCTTCTCTGCTCTGTGTATTAGATGGCCTCTAATGACCCTGAGCTTTCTGAGCCCTCTGCTGACCCTCAACCTGGTGACCTCATCGAGATATTCAGACCAGCATACCAGCACTGGGCTCTCTACCTGGGAGATGGTTACATCATCAACTTAACTCCTGTTGGTCAGTAGCCCATGACAAATCCCTTGACAAATAGCTTAACTTGAGTAAAACTCTACCCTTCGTCCCTCAAATATGAAACACCTGCTTTTAACAGTAGAGATCCTCTGCATTGCATACACAACAGATGTAAAGCAGGGTCTGTCATGGCTTTACATGACAGACCCTGTCATGTAAAGCCGCAATGTGTCGGCTTTTATTTTTTACATGTCATGTAAAGCCCTGATTTTCATGTAAAGAAAATCAAAATGTTGATTTTTCTGCCTGGGTGCAGTGCTATGAAAAAGAATAGAGATCCAGGATATAGATACAGCTTTATGCAGGAATCCAAACACACAGTCAGAGCTACAATGCAGTAATTTACAAAAAGAAATCTTCTGCAGGATGTGAAGATTTATGTTCACTCTAGCTGATAGAGTTTGAGCTATATTAAAAATAAGAAATTCAGAAATGGAGAGAAGGTAGCAAGCCGAAAATCACATTATAGTGAAGGTTTCTACTATAAATAACAGATCCAGGAGGATGCATTTAAATCCACTTCACACTTTTGAAGAAAAAAAAAAAAGTTTCTGCTTATTGTGGATACTTGTTAAATATTGCAATATCAAATCTTTTCGCCTCCATTGTTAGTAATGGAAAGCAACCGTTGTGATCCTATTTTTTTCTTTTTTGTTGCTTTAACAAGTGACAAGAACTGCTTTTTTTTTATATATATATCTTGACATAAGAGGTTCAAAGCTCACTGACATTTTATTAACTGTAACAAACATTTCTCCATTTTTAGTGGTTCTTTTAATGATAAAAAACGGTGTCTCACACAGATGAGAGCCAGGCAGCCGCCATGTCCAGCGTCAAGTCTGTGTTCAGCAGGAAGGCTGTGGTGCGCATGCAGCTGCTGAAAGAGGTGGTGGGAAACGATTCGTACCGCATCAACAACAAGTATGATGACAACCACACGCCTCTGCCTGTCCGTGAGATCATCCAGCAAGCTGAAGTCCTCATCGACCAGGAGGTGTCCTATGACCTGCTGGGGAGCAACTGCGAGCACTTCGTGACCCTTCTGCGCTACGGGGAAGGGGTTTCTGAGCAGGTCCATGACTGTTTGCTTTGCTTTTTTCAAATGTGCCATCAGAGCATCATTGACACATTTAACTCCTGAGACAATGCCTGATGAATAGTTTCTTCTTGTGGCCATTCTTTGTTTTTTTCTTTTTTTTTTATTTAACAAAATATAAGTTCATGCCTCTCAAAACATTGACAATGGTTGTATTTTCTCAAATTGCAATACTGTGAAAAAAGTTCCCAAGAAACTTTCTAAAATGATGAAATATTCAGGGGATCTCAGGGTCTTTTAGATTTATCTTCTGAACTTCGCACTCATTTTCATTACAGTGAATGATATGACACTCTATTGTGCAGGATGGGTTTAAAAAACTGAAGGAGATAGACAGTAAAGAGGGGGATAAGGAGCTTTTAGGCATCTTCAAAAAAATGTCTATGAAGGCATCTTTCTTTTGGAATAAAATAATTGGGCTTTTGCAAAGAAGTGGAGAGGTCAGCCATTTTGTTTCTAAGAAGCATGCAGGGAAGAGCTGGATATTATCCATTTGTTTGTTTCTGTGTGTATGGGGACAAAATATGCAGTACTGCTAATTAAAAAATAAAGTGTGAGTTTGGTCATGCTGAGTCCACGTCCTGTGCTCTTCCTTGTCTTTGCAGGCTTCACGGGCCATGGGGGCCATCAGTCTGGTGACGGCAGCAGCCAGTGCCTTCTCTGTCCTGGGACTGATCAACACGCGGTCCAGAAACAGGCCTTTCTGAACTCTGAGATCTGCACTGCAGGCTGTTGTTCCCCAACGTCCATGCAACTGTAATAAAAGAATGTGAAAACAAAAACGAACTGATGCTCATTTCTATGCAACTCATCTAGGTCTACGTGTATGGGGAAAGAATAGTGAAAAACACAGCATCACGTCGGTCAGAATGGTATGGAGGGGTTTGGAAGAATGTCACTGAGATGATAGAAAAGGCTCTTTTGGACAAGTTAGAGAGATTTACTACTAACAATTAGACTTCTTCCACTCAGAGAAAACCACTGCATATGTGTTAGAGTGCCGCCTGTGAGTGAAAGGGGGAAGAACCGGAATGTAACGTGTAATGCAATGCTTTATAGAAAAGTAATGAAATATAAAGTACAGACACTTGCTGTAAAAGTATGATGTAATCCAGTAAAAGTCAAACGTATGCATGATTTAATCTACTTCAGTAAAGTACAAATACATGAAAATGTACTTAAGTACAGTAACGAAGTCCTACTTCGTTTCATTCCACCACTGAATGTAAGTCAACTATTTTGGCATAAGTTCAGAAACAGTAACAACAGTAACCCAGATGCGTTTTTATTATAGACGTTGGGTTGCAATATACACAGCTGACAGCAGGTGGTGCCATCTTCTCTGAACGACAGGGAAACACCAGAAGAAGAAGAAGAGAGCGTGACGTTAAACATCTGCGCAGGGAATGCTCACACGTGTTTTCATGAGTTTGGGACAGTTGTGACTTTTCAGCAGCGGTGTCCAGTTTTAACAAACCAGGATAAAGATGGGGAAGAAATTAAAAGTAGGAAAGACGAGGAAAGATAAATTCTACCATCTGGCGAAAGAAACAGGTACCGTGATGTTAGTGAAAACCTAATCAGAGACTGATTGGTCGGTGTTAGCATTAGCTCTTGGTTAAGCTTTAGATTTTAGAAGATTTTATTGTTGCATGAGGTTCGTTTTTCCGTTGTTTTCAGGTTATCGGTCTCGGTCTTCCTTCAAACTCATCCAGTTGAACCGTAAGTTCCAGTTTCTGCAGAAAGCGAGGGCTCTGGTGGATCTGTGCGCTGCTCCGGGAGGATGGTGAGCAGCCTGACGACCTTTATCTCTAACATTACAATATCCTCAGAGTGTGCAACACGACTGAGCTGTCTGAATGAAGGAAAGATGGTTATCTGCATTTAACTGACCAGAACGATCCCTGGCATCGCGACGAGTCTGTGTTTTAAGAGAGCAAAGTACAACATTTAGGCTTTTGAGTAGAATTTCTCTAGAGTTGTATGTCAAAACAAATAATTTTAAAAATCATCACAGGACCTTTCGATGATAAGAGCATGTATGTAAAATGTAAGCTTGAAATGAAAACTGTTGGACTTTGGAACAGAAACATTTTAAATGATGGCATAAATTAGCATTTGATAAAATAAAGAATGCTGACTAATCTAATTATGATTCTAAATGTCCTTCCCAGGTTGCAGGTAGCATCAAAGTTTATGCCCGTTTCAAGTCTTATCATTGGTGAGTATAGTGTTAAAACACACATTGAATTAAATTATCTGTGTGCTTGGTATGACAACTAAAATTGTCTGTTTTCCTGTCAGGTGTTGATTTGGTCCCCATTAAGCCCATTCCCAACGTGGTGACGCTGCAAGAAGACATCACGACAGAGAAGTGCAGACAGGTGTGAATGTCACTCAATTCTTTTCCTACTAAACAAGGAGTTCACTTTAAAACTGTCCTACAGTGTTTGAGAGTGGAGTTTATTTGTCTGAGATGTTTTCTGTTTCCCAATCAGGCTCTCCGTAAGGAGCTTCAAACTTGGAAAGCAGATGTGGTGTTAAACGACGGAGCCCCAAATGTGGGAACCAACTGGCAGCATGATGCCTTTTCCCAGGGTAAAATAAACAAAAACGTTGATTAAATTGTTCATTTCTGCTTTTGAACTAGATTTTAAAATCTCTGCTTTTCCTCCTCAGCTCACCTGACCCTCATGGCTCTGAAGCTGGCCTGTGAGTTTCTGACCAAAGGCGGCACTTTCATCACAAAGGTTTTCCGCTCCAAAGACTATCAGCCGCTGGTGTGGATCTTCCAGCAGTTCTTCAGGAAGGTGCAGGCCACTAAACCGCAAGCATCCAGAAACGAGTCGGCAGAAATCTTTGTTGTCTGTCAAGGTAGGTGACAGCTGCAGATGTGACTGAAACGTGTTCTGATTTGAATATATTTAGTTTTTTGAAAGGTTAGGACTTACCTTGACCGGCTTTTCACTCATTCTGATGTAGTCTATAAGTGGAAGGAAAAAAAACAACTAGTCGATGGTTATAAGAAACATCTCAGAAGTTTCTTAAGAAGGGAAACATTAATTACAAATGGTGTCCAGTGTTTTTCTCAGTTGAAAAACACATTTTTTTGTTGTTGATATTAGCAAGATTAATTGCTAACATGTGTGAATGCCTGGAATTAAATTTCTTTTTGCTCTGAGACAAAAAAAACCAAAAACAATTTAAACATTGACATGCTAACATTAAATAATTAAAAATTCAAGGTGTCCTAATTTTTTAAATATATTTTTTGGATAACTTTGTGTGTAAAAGCATTTCTGCATATCTAAAACAAGCTTTCGTTGTGTTGAATAGGTTTCGTCGCCCCAGACAAAATCGACAGTAAATTCTTTGACCCCAAGCACGCCTTCAAAGAGGTGGAGGTGCAGGCCAAAACTGTGAAGGAGCTCGTCGCTGTTAAGAAGCCAAAGGCAAGCACAAGTCACCTCATTATATCAGCTTTATGTGTCTAAATATGTACGTGGTACAAAAAAAAAAAAAAAATTATCCTGATGTTTATGAAAATGACATGTTGCACTAGAAATGTAGCAAAGATCCCAGAAATTTGACCTGCCATTGACCAAGCAGCTGTGTGCGTTCTAGGCGGAGGGATACACTGATGGTGATTTGACGCTGTACCACAGTTTTACAGTGACGGCTTTTCTAAAGGCCGAAAACCCTGTCGACTTTCTGGCAAAAGCCAGCGCGGTAAGCTTGTTGATATTAACTTCAACCTTTAAACAAACCTGTTTCTTTTTTAATTCTTCAGTGGAAGAATCATTTTAAGTAAACATAGCTGAAATTGACTCATTATTTGACATGTTGCTTTTTTTAAGTTAATTATTCAGACAGGTCCAATGTTATCAGGAAAAATGAAATGTCTTATTAATGTCTGCTGTAGCACAAAATATCTATTTTCACTCTTTCTTTCAGATCACATTTGACAATCCACTCTTGGAATCTCACTCTGCCTCCACCAATGAAATAAAGGAGTGCTGTCAGGATATCAAAGTTCTGGGGCGCAAAGAACTCCGGTGGGTCATTTTATTTAGTCTTTTTTGGGTGATTTTGATTCAACTATTGAAGTTAAAATTAAGATGAACACTTTTTAGTTCTTTGCATACATATAAAATAAACTTTTAGAATACATTTACCAAAAGAACATGAGTTTTTACAATTAAAGAATGGGACCAAAGTAGTCCCATTCAAAGTTTAAAATAACTCAGACCAAGACACAGCCAAGTCTTTTTGCTTGTTGCACTTCTTCATATTAATTTTAGCTGGCTACACATGCATACTTCTTCTATTAAAATACATAATGAAATAATGCAGCTTAATTTTGCTCTGCTTTTGCACTGAAACCTTTGATTTCAAGATGTGTCATTACTGTACATTTACGATGGTGTTGTTTTTTTTCCTCCTCTGCCCTCATTAAGTTTGCTGCTGAGTTGGAGAGCAAAACTGAGACGATATCTAGCAAAGAAACTGAAGGAAGAGGCCAAGCAACTTGACCAGGAGATCAGGTAAACACATTTACTCTGTTAAAACCACAAAATGAAGTTTCAATGAAATGTCACTGAGGATTTATAAACACTCTGCCTTGTTTGTAGTTTAAGCTCAGATGAGGAGGGCATCAACTCAGAAGATGAATCTGATGTAAAGAAGAAGAAGAAGAAAGAAAAAGTGGATGAGAACAAGGAAAAGGAGGACGATGAGGAAAAAGATGATGAGGAAGATGAAATGGAGCGAAAACTGGCTGACCTAAAAGCTCAGGAAGTGGCTGAGCTCAAACGGTTAGTTTTTACGTTTCAGGTGCAGCTTAACCTCAGTAAATTTAGCTTTATTGCTATGATGTGTGTATATATCTTGAGCTTTGGTGATTCAACAGGAAGAAGAGGAAGCTGCTGAAGGAGAGGAGGAAGCAGAGGGAGAGAGTGGAGCTGAAGATGGACCTCCCAGGTGTCTCCATCGCCAGCACCACCGACTCATCCTTGTTTTCTTTATCTTCCCTCAAGAAGCAGCAGGTTATGATCAAACACAATTAAGAAGACTGATGAGCCTGTATCATTGTCAGCTCTTGTTCTCATTTCCACTTTTAAGTGTGATCATGTTTTTCTAGTTGAATTAAAACTTTATTTGCTATTCTTCCTTCAGGTGCTGACTGATATCTCCAAAGGGGACATGGAGGCTGCAGGTGATCTGGGAGACGGAGACGATGACATCCACCTTTCAGATCAAGACGAAGATGTGGATGAAATTTCCCTGGCATCTGATTTGGATGAAGAGGATTTAGAAGAAGTGGAACAGAACCAAAAAGAGCTGGAAAAGAAAAAGCCAAAGAAGTAAATAATTTTTATCTTACCAGAAGACGTTACAGTGATCCCTCGGCTTCGGGGGAGACGCAACCAGAAACGAAGAAATCTCATATTTTCAGCTTCGATTTAGATTAATAAACAAGTAAAGTTACTGTCACTGAATGCAACACAGTCTAATAACAAATTATTAGCCTAAAATTATAAAGGACATTAATGTTTAAGCTCCTCACTCTTTGATTTCTAGAAAACCTCCCATATTGTGTAAATCTCAACATTTTTTTATGTATTAACGGCCTTCAATAGAAACATCTAGAAAAAAAAAAATCAGATGATGCTTGTTTAAAACAGAAAAGCAACAACTAGTCCTGATGCTGTTGAGACAAACATTTAATGTTTTTTTTATTATTATTATTTAATACAAAGTATTAAGGAAAGATATGGAATATATGCATGCATGTTAGAACATATGCATGCATGTTAGAGTTTTCAAGTGTTTTAGTGTGCAACACAATAAACCACAGTGAAAGGTGGAGGCAATTATGACATTTGTTATGAATTATTTTTTCCTATTCCTAGTATTTATATCCCCAAGTGTTTTTTTTGTTGTTGTTGTTGTTTTTTTTCTTTTTGGAATCCATATTTTATTGGTAAACACGTAAAAGTGAAAATTGACAACATCTTCACAATATGTTGTACGGCCCCAATTTCTATTTCTGCCATGTCTGAAGCATGTTTTTAGAACATGGTTCGATTTTGATAGAAAATAATCACCCTTCCTATTTTCATTGCTCAGGGTGAAGTTTACTGAGGAAGCTGAGGAGGAAGAGGAGCAGGATGGTGGCTTGCTGGTGGAACTGGAAGGAAAGAATGAAAAGTTGGAGCGAGAAACAAACATGTGGTTCAGCAAGGTTAGTCCATGCATGCATTTTTTTTCTAATTCAACTTCTGCAAGTTGAAGTGCTCCTTCTGCATTTCACTTGATATCACGTTCCTTTGATTGGATGTTTAAACCTATTTCCCACTCGGTAATATCTCTGTTTTTATCTCTGTTTTGTTCCTTCTTCAGGGCATCTTCTCAGAGATTGACCTGGAAGGTGATGCAGAGAATGAACTCAAACAGACAGAGTGGCTCCAAAGCAATCAGTCAAGTAAGCAACCGTCTCTTATCCTTCATATCTCAGAATGTCTCCTTTAAAATACAATGAAAAATGTTTGCAGTTTTCTTTTGTTTTTGCTTTTTGGTCACATTTCACTATGAAGATAGTTTGAGTTATTTCAGTCTTCAAACTGTCATTACAATCATTTGCTTTACTAACTTTAGCACCAATATTAACTTTTCAACTCAACTTGACTGTATTTCTCTACTGATGTGAAAGACTCTAGTAATGCCTAGTAAAAACAGTTATTATATATATTTTTTCACATAGGGCCACATTAGTCTGAAGTACAGCAGTTTGTGTTTATTTGGATGATCTTTTTCTATTAAAGTGAAACTGCTGTGACAACATCCAGAAAAAAAATGTAACAGGTTACCATTTTACAGCTCTGTAAATGTGTTGAATAATTGTTTTTTGGTTTTGTAGGAAAAGGGAGAAAGAGAAAAGCTTCAGAAGAGAGTGAAGATAAAGTAGAAGACGAGGAAGAAAAAGTGGAAGTTGCTCCTGCAGAGGTAGAAACTCCAGAACCGTCACAGGAAGCAGCAGAGGAAAGCGACTCGGACGACAGCAGCGACGATGAAAAGTAAAACTTGATTTTCTCTGACTGGGTTGTATTTCCTCCAAAATGTAGAGTTAATGGAAGGAAATTTTAAGTTTAAATAGTAGGGAACTGCTGCGGCAACCTCAATATCCACTGATATGCAAGTCTCACTTCTTTTGTTTCAGGGAGATTACAAAAATGAAGCAAGCCAGGGGATCCGGAGGGGCATCAGGAGGGGCTGAAGATGACAACTTCCAGGTGGTTCCTGTTGAAAGCACCAGTGAGTATAAAAGCCTCCATGAGAACAGAGAAACGTAAGCTTTGTAAAAGAAAGAACATTTTATCTGGTCGGGGCACAAGAAGTCAAATGCTGAAACCTTAGATTTCTCCTACTATTAAACGATTTGTTTAATAGTTGTTGAACTTAGTATTGAAAATGTTTCCTTTGGTTTTCAGGTAAAAAAGCCCGTATCCTGGACGCAGAGGGTCTGGCCCTCGGCTGTGAGATTGCTACATCCAAGAAGAGAGCCAGAGATCTGATAGACCACTCCTTCCACAGGTAAATACTTTTGGAAGTCAGACTTCATAAATGTGCATACCTCTTCCAGCAGAGGATACACAAAACTATTAGTATTTTTATTGCTGTTTTTTGATACACTCGGCACAATATGAACCGCACTGTTGGGTTGGATGAATTCTGAGTCCATACAGAGGGGCTGATTGTTTCTGCTTTGCAGGTTTGCCAACTCTGACGAGCCATGGGAAGTACCAGAGTGGTTCCTGGATGATGAACGCAAACACAGGAAACGGCCGATGCCCGTCACCAAGGAGATGGTGGAGGAATACAAACAGAAATGGAAAGAGATCAATGCCCGGCCAATCAAACGGGTGGCTGAAGCGAAGGCCAGGAAGAAGAGAAGGGTAAGAGAAAAACGCTGTGAAACTAGGTCAGATTGAGGATATACAGAAGGAATAAAATCCTTCTAATTTAGAGAATGGACAGAGATTAAGTCCAGTTTCTGTTGGATTCATCTAGATGCTGAAGAAGATAGAGCAAGCCAAGAAGAAGGCCGAGGCCGTCGTCAACACTGCCGACATTTCTGAAAGAGAGAAGATGGCTCAGCTGAAGAGGTTTGTTTTGACAACTGTGAGACTGAAACTGCAGTCGTTTACTGGTTTGATGCCAACTTAAAAAAAAAAAAATATATATATATATATATATATATATATACTAATCAAGTTTCTTTTTCTGTTCTCTGTCAGTATCTACAAAAAAGCAGGCGTGAAAAAGGAAAAAAGAGAAGTAACATACGTAGTAGCCAAAAAAGGAGTTGGTAAGAAGGTGAGTCGGCCTCGTGGAGTGAAGGGACTGTTCAAAGTGGTGGATGGACGCATGAAGAAGGACATGCGGGGGGTGCAGAGGAAAGAACAGCGAGGAAAAGGAGGAAAAGGAAAAGGAAAAGGACAAGGACGACAGCCTAAGGGTGGTAAAGGGAAGAGAGGAAAATAAATCTGAACCTTCTCCTTCCCTTTTACACATCAAGCTTCTCTGTGGTGAATACATGAACTCGAGTTTATTTTTAAATACTGTTTTCAAGTAAATATGACTGAAAGAGTATTTAAGCCTTGGAGACGTCTGACCTGTTCTGGTGGTGTTTATGCTGATGTTACTTTTCCTCCCTGCAGATGAACTGCAGTTTAGCCTAACTACAGTAAATGCATTCATGATGTTTTGTAAATATTTACAATTTGACAATAAATGTTTTACTCAGACTACATGGTAAATGCTTGTTTTTATTTTCACATTTTGTTTTATATTTGGTCAAGACAGATCTGTGGGTCCGAGGTTTTTAAAGGTTTGGAAAAGTATGACGTTTGCAATGCTGTAAAAACAACGATCACTAACAGAATTCATCAGTTTTTACTTTTTTTGTCACATTGTAATGTTTAAAATCATTCAACAAACTTTAATGCAAGATAGAGAATCAGCTTGAATACAAAATACAGTTTTCAAATGATCATAAAACTATTTTTTGTTATAAAATATGCAGATTGTACGGTAGGCGCCAAAAACATGGCAATGCGTTTTGTTGTCTGACAAGAGATTATAAGAAATACTCATTTTATTACATAGTAAGCAAACTATTATTAATGAGTCATCTAAATATTTGCATAATATTTAGACAAGCTAATTCTGCTCTTATAAATAAATATATATATATATATATATATATATATATATAAGTTCAGATGACATAATTTACACATTAAGCAGTACATAGTAAGCCCAACAGAATAAACCTTCATAGAGGCAATTAAGGTGATGAACAAAGACATCTATAGGACTTCAGCACCACAGGCACAAAGTTGTTTACAATTATCAACCCTCAACAGGTGAGACAATGATGCCTTTAAGTTTTCGTTCTGTTTATGTGAAACTTGAGCGAAGTTCACTTTTCTGTTATCTGGAAAATGTGAAATACTATAGGCTACATCTGCTGCAATTCATTTTATTGTATTACTTTGTGAATGAAACGACAGTAAAATGTACTGGAAACAAACATTAGCCTTTTGCTCATTATTTTTGAGCATTTTATTTCTTAAAGGTCCTACAAGCCAAAGAAGTACTTGGGAGTGTTTTTTGGCATTAAGAAGGCGGAGCGCATAGGAATCTCTATCTGGCAGCTCCTTCTCATAAACTCCTGCGGCCTATTTACGTCCTGCACCGGACATGTGGACGGGGATATCTCAGCCGCCATTAAATCTCGATATTCCACTGTGACTGTTTACGGTTCGTATTTTCCTCACCACTTTCTCTGGACACCGCTCTGTTTTTATTTTTTTGGTTGTTTTGGGTTTTTTGTGCTTTCACTTTCGGTTGATGCTTGTAGGTTTGGGTTAGAGGTGCTGCGAAGTCCGCTGTGTGAACGTCATCCATTTTATTTTAGGTTGGCTGAAAGTCTCATGTCGTGAAAACTGGATTTTTTTATTTATTTTTTATTTTTTGCATTATCCACCAGCTTTTATTGCTGCTGTTCTTCCAGGCGTGTACAGATGGACGACGAGTGGCTTGACCCTTATGACATGCTCAACTATGATTCAGTTGCCAAAACAATGCGAAAGACAATCAAGGTCCGTGTATGTCTACCTTTCTTTTAATGCAGAATTTTGTATTCTATTTTGAAACTCGTATTCTGAAATGGTGCTCATTTTCTCTGTACTTAGACTGAGCCATGCTGGAGATCCACTGGTCAACATGTGGAGGATCTGCAGAGGCAGGTTAGTGTTTCAACAGGGCGCATGCAAAAACACTGTTTGACAAAATAATAAATAATCGTGATCAAAAATCTGTTGGGGTACACGCGCAATAACTTGAAAGAGCTATATCCCACATTTTGACGATCACATGGAGGAGCACCGCTCAGTCCATCATCTGGAAGCAGAAGAGCAGGGATGCTCTTCCTCATGAAGTTGTTGTCATCTGTCATTTTCATGTCTTAAAGAATAAACGTTATCCATCCCGTTTACCTGCTATTGCTGTCCTCTTTTTCCAGATCGGGATGCTTGTTTTGAGTCTGTTAGTCATCATCTGCAACCAGAAGAAGTCTTCTGGTCCTCTAATCTTTTGGCCCTTGAAATTCATCTGGGTCCTGATTTTTTACTTCCTTGTCAGTTTTTCTTGGACTTGTGTCTGCTTGTACAAGGTAATCCCGAGCACCTTTGATTCTCTAGCTTTGTGTTTAGCTGCCATCCAATATTTAAATGCTTTCAACGTTTGTTTAGGTTGCCTTCTTTGAGCATCAAAACATCATCAGAGAAACTGTAAACCTCAATGAAGAATGTAAAGGAATAGAAAAAATGGATTGGACCGATGGTTTGAAAGGTAGGACTCCGCTTATAAATGCATAGCAATGCAAACTAATTAAGTTATATTGATTTGTTATCGTCACTTGTTTGAAAGATTATTGAGTGTAATAGAGTTTTTATATCTTTGAATACATCCTTTCTGTAAATGGTAAATTCACCCTGGAAATGGTAAACCAGGTGGTTCACAGGTGAAATACAGCAAACCCTGAAAATGGGTTTGTATTACCGTAAATGTTGTATCTTTCAATACTTTGGCGGGAGGAGATTTTGTGATACAAGTCAAGTTTGAAAGGAAAACTTGTTTTTGATTACATAGTATTTAAATGGTGTAGAGTAGATGATGTAATTTAGAGTTGTGTAAGATTGTTTTTGGTCAGGCTAATTAAACTATTATTCATGCTAATCTGCAGAGTGGTTCAGAACCAGCAGGCCTCTCCATGACGACCCCTGCAAAGATTACTATGCTTTTTTTAGAACCAATCTCCTCCTTCTTGTACATCCAGTCAAGGTGGGTCGCCTGGTGTGTGTCTTTGTGTGTCTGTTCTGAACTAAGACAGTAAGATCCATTCTTACAACTATGACTTTGACCTGCTAGTTGCCAGTTTTGGAATGGTTCTGTCTCTAATTGAATAGTTTTATTTATTTGTTCTTAACATTATTTTCTGTTTAGGTAGTATCATTTACCTTCAGGATTTTAATGAAAGACCCACTGAGACACTTTGGGGAGGGGATAAGTGAACTTCATCGAGCAATCATGAAACATCTGCCAGTCACCCTTCAGTTTCCAGTCTTCATTATCATCATGGTCATCATTGTGGTAATGAGAAGCCAAGTTTTCATTAACACAAATACCAGGCTCTGGATATATGATCACTTCACTTAATGTTTGTGCTTTATTGATACACAGTGGTTCATGAATGAAAGTGTTCAGCCTGGCTTGCAGCACGACACCAAGACACCAACAAATAAGCAGCAAGATCTTCCTTCAGGAGTGAAGGATGGTGATCAAATGTCTGCGTCTGGTCAGGATTGTGACCAAGCTGCTGATAAAAGTCTTGACAATAACGTGGGAAGTAGCAGCACTGCAGAGACATTGGGCTTTGTTGAACCTAATCTCAGAAAAAATGAGAATGAAGAAAATGTTGAGGCGAATGAGAATCCCCCTGTTAGTTCAAGGTTCACAAACCAGCAGAAGACACCCGAGAAGTCTGCTGCCAAGACTGATGCACCAGACAGCTCACACCCAGACAACGGGAATCCTTCACAGGCTGATCAGGAGGTTGGTTCTTTTGAAAATGTATAAAACTATATCAAATAACATGTTTTAAAACTGTGACAATTGTTTGAATACATAGAATAAATATGCCGACCACATTGATATAATACTTCATAATGGTTAAACATAGATATTATGCATTAATTATATTTATTTATGTATTCACATTGTCTAAAAGGATATGTTTATTTATCTTTCAAACTTGTTCAAACTTTACTGGGTTGCACTGAACCAACCAGGCTTTGAGGTCTGACGAGCCAATTGGAAGCATGACAAATTCTATTTCATTTCCTCATTAATATAATATATAGAAGGGAGATAATGTACTGCAAGCTTTTTTCAATAGAGGCAATCATTTTTCAAAACGAAGGAATGCATTTGCGTTTGCATTTACATCACTGCAAATGCCCTCCTTTTTTATTCAATTAAAAATGCATGTTGCTGGTTGATATGTTTACAGGCCAAAAATAATGGGAGTTCTTAGTTTTATCTAATTTAAAAAACACGGGGGAAAAAAATTCCACATTTGATACGCCATTCGCTGATCGAAGATTAATGAAAGATTGACCAATTTTGATCTCTCTGATGCATTTAGTTTTTAATTACAATTTATAATGTGTAGTTGAGAAAATAACTCATAAATGACCTTGTTTTCTTTTATAAATTTAACTTAAGGTGTTTTTTGTTTTTTATTATAAATTTGGAGTTTTATTGTAATCAATTGTAAACCGATTTCTGCAGGACATAGAAGACGTCAAGGAAGACGACATGTCCTCCATGCCTACACAAATGAATTTTAAGCAACTACCGACTTCTGTTGAGGAGACAAGTCCAAAGTTAGTGGATTAGTCTTCAAAGCAAAGTTTGTTGTTCAGAAATTACACTTTTAACTGCTTGACACATATTTTGATAGTATAACCATCTTGTGAACAGTAAAATGTCTCCTCTGTGATAAGCTGAATCTAGGTGCAACAGGACACTTTGCTCTTTTATCAGGTATCTTTTATTTTTCTTTGGATACAACGGGAAACGTTCCCCAATGCACAAAACTTAACATTACCACTGTGATTAGCACCAGTTGTATTACATTTACAAGAAAAGACTGTTGAAGTGAACAATAAACAAAAAATGTTTAAATAAGACAAAATACATTGATATTTTAGTATTTTTATTTTTAAAAGGAAATACTCTATTTTTTGTTATGAACACTTGGTAGCCATTCATTGCAATTGCACAACTCACTCATTCAGAAACACCTATGTGACAGACATTTAACACTATAAAGAGAGTTAAAAAGTTACGAATGTTATTTTATAAAGATTAAAAAAACAATACTTTTTGCAGAGGAAAATGAACATTCACAGAAATTCAAATCAGTGATTCGGCTCCAGCTGATGTTTTAATGTTGTTTTCTGTTTACTGGTTCTCTTTGATTTAGTTTTCTGTTTGAAGTGGACATTTTTACAATGAGATGAAAATATTTTTCTGTGGAAAATTACTTTGAATGTGTATTTTTTTCCGTATTAAAACAACCAGAATTAATGTGTGCATTTCCCACAATCCCTTTCACGATCCCTTTGCTCTTCATTATCCGGTAAACTTCAGAAATTTAGGCTCTTCAGCTATGGTTGACAAATGTTTTATTACAGTGTATCCAGGGCAATTTTGGTCTCCTGTTGAAATAGACCTTCTGCATTGTTGTTATTTTAGCTCATGTAATACTACAAAATTGAGGGTTTTGTTAATTAACTGGAGTTATTGTAGTAAAGTTTTTTTTAATGCTTCTACCTCAGCAAAGCATTGCCATGTATAGAAATTGTGTAAAATAAAGCACTCAATTTAATAATTTCTCTCATTTTTTATTGGAATATGTCCTTTTTAATGTCACTCTACATCAAACATAATGAGCTCGGTACTTGAGCAGGAAGATCAATTATATATGCGTTATTTTTCCTGTTTTTAATCTTTATTGTATATCACTTTTAAGACACCACCTAAAATGTTTACAGCTTCAACTACTTTCAATTATTTGTTTAAATTTGTTTAAATTACACTGTAACTAAAACGTCTTTACTTAGACTAGAGTGTGTATACTATATACAATACTCTATATAGTAATTACATAAACTATATAACCAATTCAAAGTCTTTTAATTGTTTGGCCATTGACTGCATATTTTAAAAACACATCTGAGAAAACAGTCAGCGGGTTCTTTTTTTCCACTTTCTTTTGCGAGACATCCGTTTTAAATCGTTTTTTAATGATAAACTGCATTTCCCACAATCCCTTGCACGATCTCTTAAACCGCTTCCGGGTTTTCACGAAGTGGCGGAACGCGGATCTTCCCTGCTCCGTGTTGATGTGCGCCTGGAAGGGTTTTTGTGGCGATAACTTTTACTTTCGGTAACGCAGTAATGTTTTTACATGACGACATGAACAAAAGTTGGTGTCTCGATGGACTCTTTGTCTTTGTAGCTGCATCCTCGACATAATAGTTTTAGTTCGTGCTCAGTTGCTCCTCTGTACAAATGGACAACATGCTGTTTCTGCTGCTGCTGCTGTGCTGCCTGCTGTCTGCTCGGGGTCAGGAGGCAGGCGACGACTGGCTCGATCCTTACGACATGCTCAACTACGATTCCAGCACCAAAACGATGAGGAAACCTCCCGAGGTTGGCTGAAACGCAAACTCGTTGAGTGCTGTGAAAAATATGGTGACGTCTCTGGTGCCGGTGCAGAGTTCAGCTTGTGGGTGTTTGTTTCTACTTCCCAGCCGACAACCTTTTCCAATGTGGCCACCAAAAGAAGAGAGTACGTCCAGGACCAGAACCAGCCTGAGCTCACGAGCTGTAATCACCAGGTGGAGGATCTGCAGAGACAGGTCGGCGCTCACAAAAGTCAGACACTTAATGTCATTGTAAAATGTTCACTTCCCTTCAGCCTCACAGCAGCACACTGAAGATGGCAGCTATGTATGCTGGATTCAGAAATGTGTACAGGAGCATAATACTAAATATTAAAGAATTAAATACCAAACGACTTTTCATGTATTTTTTTGAAAGGGTAAACACATGAGTTAAAATTGTAAACCATTTTATTTTGTAAACAGTAACATTGTTGCCATGCAAGAAGGTCCTGGGATTGAATCCCGATTTTATGCATGGTGTTGACATTATTCTCCCTGTGCATGTGTAGCTTCTCTCTGGGTTTTCCAGTTTCCTCACACAGTCCAAAAAACATGAATGTTTGTATAACTGCACAGGAAGTCATCTGTATAAAGTTTTACTTTGCTTTAGATTGAGGACCAGAAGAAGGCGATGTCGCTCATGTCACAGCAGCCTTCCTGCAACCCAGTGTTCAAGCGGTTCCTCACCAGACTGTTGAAGGGAATACAAAGACTCGGTGTGGTGGGTCCTTATTTAATACAAGGCGTTATAAATCATTATTATGGTGTCTGTCTTAACTGGATTCACTGTGAAGCACAGTAGCTTTTGCTGTTTTTTATATGAATGAACCCAAAAAGCTAAAAAAAAAACAAAAACAAACAATTTTCTGTCTTTATCTTTTCAATCTCATCAGCCAACTGACTCGTCAGATGTCTTCTATGATGCCAAAATCAAGCTGTCCAAACAAGCCATTACTGAAATTCAGTCACTTCTGGAGGGCGAGGATCGATGGAGAACGGGAGCTCTGGACAATGCACTCAGTCAGATTTTGGTGGACTTTAAACAACATGATTATGAGGCTTGGAAGTGGCGTTTTGAAGACTCCTTTGGTGTGGAGCTGGATACAGTATTAAAGGTATTGATTTCATTTTGCATGTATTGTATCTTTTGTAGGTTACAGGTCACCTGGCCTTGTATATCTCGTAAGTCAGTCAAAGGTCAAACTTGCAGTCAGATGATTTTTTTTTTACCTTTCTTAGCAAACATTAACCAGCAATAAAAGTATATTTCTATATTGTAACTGAGGTTTTAACTAAGTGTAGTGTTAAATAATAATAGCTAATTCTGTGTTCCAGATCACGATACTTGTTCTCATTATATCAACCATAATATGCACCCAGCTGTGGTCAACTGTCTCCTGGTTAGTCCAGTTCAGGAGGATGTTTGCTGTCTGCTTCTTTGTCAGCATTATCTGGAACTGGTTTTATCTGTACCAGGTAAAAATGAGCTCTTTCAGGTGTCTTGTTGTTTTACTTGACTGCCCTGCAGAGCTTGGAAATAATGTGCTTTTCTTACTTATTCAGACTGCTTTCGCTAAGCACCAGAACGACATAGTACAGATGGAAAACTTTAATGAAAAATGCACTGGCGTGAAGAAAATTAACTGGAGGGATAATCTGAAAGGTAAGCCATCAAGCATAATCGCATACATTCGATGTCCTGAAAGTCGGATCAGTTGGTTCAACTTAATATTTGCCCAGTTCAGTAAAAGAAATTTTAACTGTTGCATGAATTATTATATTTTTATTCTACAGAGTGGTTCAGAACTACCTGGACTCTGCAAGATGACCCCTGCAAAAAATACTATGAAGTCCTCATGGTTAACCCCCTCCTGCTGGTGCCTCCAACTAAGGTAGGCCATCATGTTGATGAATGTGTTGATGTGTTTGCTGAGGGGGTAAACAGAGCTGTTAAAACGCTCGAATTATTTGCCTAGTATTATGTAAGAGCTTCCTCATGCTGCAGGGTTATTCACATTAGCATAATCGTGATACAAAATGTAGAACCTGTGCAGCAGATCTTTACATGCATAGTGCTGTTGAAACGTATCCCTTCCCTGACAGATTTCTTTTTTTTTTTTTTTTTTTTTGATCTCACTTAAATGTTTGAGATCACCTAAAAAGCTTCATACCAGACAAGAAAAAAAATAGTGTTCAATAAAAGTAGAAAACAAAAACATGCAGTAATGTTGGTGAATGTTGTGTTAAATATATACTTAGCTAAATCGTGTTTTCGTATTCCTGCTTTGAGTTCATTGCAGACATAGATGTCTGACTTTGAACATTTTTATCCAGCTACTAATTGAAAGTTACTTTCATCTTAAAATGTTTTTTCTGTGGTTGTTTTACTTGTCGTTAAACATCAAATTTCACGTGCTATGTAACTTGCGTTTTTAAAATGTTTAATCCTCAAACGCTTTATTTTTTAGGCTATTTCAGTCACCCTCACAACCTTCATCACAGAGCCGCTGAAGCATTTTGGGCAGGGAATCAGTGAGTTCCTCAGGGAACTCCTCAAAGATCTCCCAGTTACTCTGCAGATCCCAGTCCTCATCACTATTGTGCTTTCTATTTTGGTAAGCACTCATCATCACACTTAGTAATAAAATAAGGTGAACGGTAAAGGCGATGCATCTTTTGACAGGTATGTTTGATTCTCATCCAGGTGGTCATGTATGGAAGTGTGCACGCAGCCTTTCAGCATGGCATCATGGCGCCTTTTCGCCGCCCTCGAAGGGATCCACCCCCTGCAGAGCTGGAGCATAACCAGCGGCCTCCTCCCAGGATTGAGAACCGTGACTATCTGGCTGGAGGAGACGCACCTGGTCGCGCACCTCCACTTGCAATTGCTCAACAGCACATCCCACGGCAGCAAGGGGATAATGCGAGGGTGGACAGGAACAACTTTCACCGCAGACGACCCAACAGGGTCAAGGAGGAAAGAGCACCAGTCGGTGTGGAGACTCTAAAAGCTGCAGACCCTCGGTTCAGCGAGGATGAAGTAGATGGTGAGCAGCATGAGGAAAGCGTTGAGGCGGAGAACACTTCTGTTAACTCGGAGTCTGAAGACCAGCGGGAGACCCGGGAGGAGGTAGAAAAAGAAAATGCTGCTGCTAAAAACGACCAACCAAAAAACCAACAAACTGAATCAAATTTATCACAAACAAAGAAGAAACAGACACAAACAAAGCAGAAAGGTTCTAAAGATGAACTCAGAAGAGACGCTACAGTAGAGCCACCCCAACCAGCAGACATGCAGCCTTCACAGACTAATGTTCAGGTGAGTTGTTTTTAATTTGCATCAAACTAGTTCAGGTTAGAAGATTATCTTAGTTTTTTAAGCGTCCTTTCACTTGTGAATTTTGACTCACTGCTGCATACATGCACAAGCAGGAGGCTGAATAATAAACTGCAATACAAACTGGGACTGAGCACACACCCTTGATGCATCCCAGCATTGGGGATGATGGAGTTAGAGATGTGTTTTCCAATTCTAGAATACCAGAATCCAAAGACAAGCGGTGCCGACTATTTGCAGCAGAAAAGGCGTCTCCATTAGGCCAGTGCATATACAAGCTGCGTGTAAAACTTAAAAGTCAATCTTGTCCCTGCAGGATCCAGGAGCCTCAGGAGAAGAACAGACCCAGCCGATATCATTGACAGGAATAGAGACGGTTGGAGTTCCTGTTCAGGAGACGAGTCCAGCAGCAGAATAAATACTGTTGATCAAAACAGCAAGAGGTTTACCCATCAGTGACTGGTGCTATTTGGTCTCAGAGCAAATGGCTTTTAAATGTTGGACTGTAGATATTTATTCAACAGTATTGTTCATTTTCGGCTTTGTGCTCAGATTTGTAGAACGACTGCTTGTTTTGTTTGAACGGTTTTACTTTGTCTTTTAAGGTAAAAAGAGCAAAGCACAGAGTTACACATCAGCCTTTCTTCAATATCATCAGGAAGATGGGAATTTCAAAGCTGCACCGTTGATCACAGTTTTACATGTGGATAAGAATGATGCCACTAAAGTTTAATTAAGACTAATATCAGATTTAAATTTTTTATTGAACTTCCAAATGCTTTTTTTTTATGTATGAACCCAGTCTTTATGGAAATAAAATTCATATTTTTGGATGTACATTGTATTTGAAGGCTCAAATGGTGATATTGTACTGAGCTGCTTTTACTGATTAAAAGGATCCAGCTGAATATTTTGAAGAAAGAATAAATGTTTGATTTAGAATTTAAGAAAAACTATGTGCAGGGAAATGAAAGGTGAATTTTATTTTAAAAAATTAACACACAAGAAAATAAATTATTTAGAAATAATTTATTTTGAAAAATGGATGAAAAAACCCTGTAGTTTACAATCAAACATTAAATAATGTTCCACAGTCTGTATTTATAATTGAACAGATGTAATCATTGAGAGCAATATAGAAAATAGTTGATCAGAATTTCACATTGTTTTTCCATTCTGGCCGTAACGTTTGGGAAATATATTAGCTTCCACACATATGGTTGAATTTAAAGTGAAACTTTTAAGATATTTAAAGAAAATAAAATATATATTTCTATGTAATCTACACCTAATATTTTTTGTTGAAAATAATTCTAATGTTCAGTTTTTCAAAACACCGGCCTATAGTTTTAATAAGATAGGACCTTTTAAAGGGAGTTTGATGTCCTGATACCAGCCGTGATTTAATCTTCAAGTTACACTTTCTTACTGTGACAGTCACTAGTCCTGTGTTAAAAAGAGGAGTTCATCAACATTTTCCACGCAGGAGTTAAAACAGGTAGTTGCACAATGGGTCCAATATTAGAAATGCAGGCTCTGAACAAGCAAGAAATACAAGTTCATGTTGCTGTCATTCACCCTGCTTGTATGTCATCAGCAAAACAACATTAGATTTACATCCTTTCATTTCTACAAATGCTTTAGGTTTCCATTTCTTGAGAAAGGTTCTAAGTTTTGTTTCCTTTCTCTTTCTGTGTCCGTGAAATAGAAACCGTGGCTCAATTTGCTATCTTATGTGTGAATGGACATTTTCCTCTGTGACACCAGAAAATGGTCACTTTTGGTCAGGCATCAGTATGGTTCTTGTAACATCTCTAGAACTTGCAAGAAAAAGAAAAAGGAAAGAAAAAAAAACGCCATAGAAACAATCTGGAGTGCAGTGGAGTTGGTCCAAAAAGTCATTTCAATGAGAAAATGAATGCTGCAAATATTGGTTATTTTTTGTGCCAGACTAACACATTTGACTGTACAGATGTGACCAGTTTATAGGTGTAACTATTCAGAGTTTGTGCTGCAGAAATCTCGTCCTCTCACTGCAGTTTTAATATTTAAGGTTAATGTCTCAGTTTTGAAAACATGCAGTCAAAGTAAGACCCACATCAAATAGGAGAGCCTTAAGTTTCGTGTGCCTTTCGAGTGTAGATAAGAGTTTCACTGAGCCATTGTTAAAGACTACTTACAGTAGCGATGCACCACAAATTATTGACATTACTGTGTTTTTTAAAAATAGATATGTAAAATTCTGAACGTCATGTAGAGGTCAAAGATTTCAGCAGAGCGGGAAAAGATTACAATCACGATAGCCTACGGTTGCCCATGTCCAGTCTTCAAGGGCCACTGTCCAGCAACATTTTGATGTATCTCTGCTCCATTACACCTTCTTTAGCAAGCTGAAAAGCCTTAATAACATGTTCTGATTCAGGAAAGTTGGAGAGAAGATGCATCGAAAAGTAGCAGGAGGGTCGGGAACTAGAAATGGATTTAGGCTCCATTGGTTTAGCATAAAACTAAATGGGCTTGTTTTGGGGCATCATTGTGTTTCTTATTTTGCCAGTAATGCACAGTTGTAATAAGAAATTTTTATCAGAAATCTTAAAGTGCAGTCACAGAATATGACTTTCAAGATTTGGATACTCAAAACAAACATCTCACAATTCATAAGTTAAGGAAGTGGAGATATTTCCTTAACAGGACAATTTTGTTTGCTGTTGTGGTTATCAAACTGAACAACTGGTTTCTGTCAATCAACTTCAAGATGCCTACATTCATACTCTGTCACACATTCCAAACTATTCATTCACGTGTTCTAATCTATGCCTGAATCTAAGTGTGCATGTTCACCCTTCTTGCTTTGGGGTTAATAGGTTAACACTATGTTGACTCTGTCCTCATGGTGCTACAAAGCATTGTTAATATCTCCTTTGCAATCTTAAAATCTGTACCTTCCTCAGCATATGAGATAAATTAAATACTTGGCAAACTTGCTCTATCCTCCTATTTTGAGAGCATAATTAATAGTTTGACGTGAGTGGCTCTGCTAGCTTCTTCAGGTGACTTGTCTTCATGTAGATTGAAGGTTTCTACCCTCCCCATCACTGCCACGTATGTTCCCTCCCAATCCTGTTTGCCAGCAAGTGTAGCTGCTGTTTGATAAACCACACCTGATGCAGAGCACCTTGACTCATCTTCTCACTTTGTTCTATTCAACAGGGTCGTGTGTGGAAACCTTCTGAGGTTAGTAGATGTTTTATGTTTCGACCTAAACTGTTGTATTTTTTTTTTTAAAGGAACCATGTATTCTGATATGTTTTATGCTCAAATAAGATATTTGTTTAGGTTAATTTTGGTTTCTGAAAAAAACAAAAAACATCTAGAACTCATTAGGAACTAATTAGATCTGAACAAACACATTAATGATGGCTGACCTGGAGAGATAATATAATCCAATGTTTGCAAACAGTTTATTCATGCATTTCTGATCTATGTTCATGAATAAATATGAACTCCTTCAGACTACTTCTGACTTGATGCTCAGTATGGTGCCAAACAATCTAAAGAACTGGGATTGGAATAATAATATGTTTTTGTTTTTAATTTTCTCTCCGCAATCCTAAAATCTGTACCCGTTTAACAGGAGAGAGAATTTAAATGACAACTTGCATTATCATCCTTTTACGAGTGGTACAGATTCATGTTAGCAACTCAGCTAGATCAGTTGTTGTGAGATATGAATTCTACTTGAAAATATTCATGTAGAATGAAGGCTCCTACCGTTCCCATTATCGACAGATATCTTCCCTCTCAATTTTGTTTGCTAGTAAAGGGAGCTGCTTGTGCTGAAAAGACACGCCTCACACATACCTGCGTAGATATAAAGAAGTCTGACTGAAATCAGATAATGATCTTGTTCTATTTCACAGGAAAGAATGTTTAGTTTCTCTGAGGTGAGTAGATTTTTTTTTTTTTTTAATCTTAAATCTGTTGGATTTTATAAATGTGCATGTCCTGATATTCCTGGCTGTTAAATATCTGTGTGACTCATTAAATGCTTCAGAGAAATCAACAGACTTTATCAGTTCAGATACCAAAATGAACTTAAACTTCAAAAAGAAGAGAAGGCATCAAAAGAAGAAGCCGAGCTGGATCATGTGAAGACACTGTATTAAGGATTTATCCACGCCTTTATATAAAGAATTACAATCATTCAATTGCAATGTAATAATGGCATGGATAATTCCTTCAAAAGACAAAGCAGGAGTCTCCTCCTTCACCTTTGCTAGTGGTAAAAACTTGATTTAACAACTGAACTAAGTTTTATTTTTGTTCTAAACAGCTATCAAGTGAAACACCAAGATCCCTAACAGACAAAATGGAGCTAATCCTGATTTTGAGTAAAAATGTTTTGCTCATATAATAAGACTTGAGCTTTGTTGTGATTGAGGTGAAGAAAATTTAGTAGGTCCATCCATGATTTAGCTAAACAATCTCTTAATTCCTGCAGATTCAGATTTGACTGTTTAGCATTTTTAGGGGGATATAAATTTAATTTGACTGCTTTGCTTTGTCTGCAAAGCAGTCAAATTAAATGCTAAAAATTTGACCAAGAGGCAATAAATATAAAATAAACAAAATAAGATCCAAAATTGAGTTTTGGGGTCCCAGAACAACAGTGGTCAAGATGGACAGAGAAAGTTCTGTTTTCTAAATACTTTGTTTTTATCTCATGAAGCTTATGGTAAAACCGAAACTGAGGTGTGATTTAGTGTTGAAGAGGTTTCTTGGGAGGCTCATGAAGGAAATATACAGAGCTGGTGAGGTAAGTCAGGATTTTATGCATTCTATTATGCTGTACTTTTTTGTGTGTTGCAGTGTTCTGAGGTCATATTGCACTTTCCAAAAACACAAAATCTTACCAATTATTTATAGTCTAGTTTCTAGTGCAAATATCTCAACTCACTTGAAATGAGACAAAGCCAACTTGTAATTAACTTCTCAGCAAGAAATATTTGCTTGTTTTAAGTCAAAAACTCATTAATATTTGTGAAAAAGTATTTTTTTCCATTAGCAGATTCTTTCACTTATAACAAGGGAAAAATATCTTGATGCAAGTGAAATAATCTGCCAATATAAAATACATATGATATATTTTATAGTCAATATAAAGGAATTATTAACTCAAAACAAGCTCTTATATGTTGCTGAAAAGTTTATTTTCAGCAAGATTTTGCTGAAAAGCGGACTAAAATATTTTCACTATAAACTAGACTGGAAATACTTGGCAAGATTTTGTGTTTTTGCAGTGTTGCCTTTGTCAAACTTTATACCCCCATTGGGGTTTTTGTTTCATAAATACCTGTGCAACAAAACAAGAGAACGGGTCATTTTCACTTTCATGCACTTTTTCCAATATTTCTCTCTCAGCCCACAGACTTCAATGACTTTTACTACAATGCCAAAATCAAACTGTCAAGACAAACCCTAAGTGAACTTGAAATGTTTATGAATGGAGAAGACACCTGGAGACCCGAGACTTTGGATGATGCTCTCAGTGGCATACTGGTGGAACTAAAACCTCACAATGTTTTCACCAGTGTTGAATGCATGACTGGAGTAGATCTTGTCCCAATGTTAACAGTAAGATTTTTTTTTTATTTTTAAATTAACTTTTAACCCAACTTAATACTGTTTAATAAACTATATTGCATAAATAGTGTTGTTATGAATGGATTTAAACTTTGAATTCTTTTTTTAGCTGATCTTTAGGCATTTTGATATTGGATTATAAATGATTGTTGCTAGTATATGTAGGATATACTCCAAATATATTCCATACACCAGCCGGATATTCATCCCAAACAAGCTTACTGGGGTTGGTGACATTTTTTTTATTATGACTAAAAACCTACTCTTTGGCTTAGATTCTCTAATGTCTTAAAGGCTTCTCTCCTTAAGAGAAAACCTTAAGGAGGTTGTAGTATATATTTTCCAGGCTCATAGTTTCATCTTATAATGTGATCATGTATCAATGTTACCTTCAATTGTTAGAAAATTCTGCATTTATCAAACAGAAGTAATTTGACGTCACTAATTGACACCTTGAAATTGGACCTCTGTCCCTTTAAGAAGTTCCTGTTCTTTTTGGCACTCCTCCTTCAGCACACCACCACAACAATGCTCCCCCATTATGCAATTTGCAACCATTCTTAGCAGCGTTGGACTGAGAAGTACCTCATAGATGAGCGCAGAAGGTGCGCAGTTCCATCAGGTGTTTTCTAATCGCTGCTGCTGCTAGTCTGGAGGAGCTGAGTGCAAATAGGCTTTTGTGAGAGAAAATTTCTAGGCACCTTCAGCAGCTGCCACAGGAGATCCAAAGATTTCTCAAACATGTATGAAAGAATCAAAGGAACATTATGGGTATGTTTTAATGAAGAAATAACATTATGAATCTTATATAGCTAAAACAGACAATTTTATCTAAAAACCCCATAAACCCCCACCGCCTCTCCTGTGTGTGTCTGATTCTTCACTCAATAGTTATTGATGTAAACAGTCCCCCTATTGACATAGACTGATCTGCGACGTGACTCCAGGAGGGAGTTAAAATAAATCACTTTATTTAGCAGCACATGCTCTTAAATAATTACCCAGTCATCAGAGACCTGAGTTGTAGATAGAAGGCTTTATCAAGCAAAAACTCCCAAGAAGTGACTGTAAAAACGCCAACATTAGCATATAGAGGAGGATTACAGAGAAATGTAAGAAAAGGAGAGCAGAGTCTGGACTTCTTTTTTGCTTCTTCCGGTCAAATCTTATTTCCACCGTCTTCTTGGAAATAGGTTGTAGATGTAGAAGGTTGTTTTGTCCCGAATGTGCCATGACTCCCCAAAGTGGAAGGGCTCAGTTAGAATGAGGGGAATCCCTCTCTGCTCCCTCTGCTTGCCTTGAACGTAAGCAGTTGTATTAAGGTGGTCTGAAGGACGCCTGCAGTCTCCAGTCTGGTCATACAAATCAGACAGAGAGCTGACATCTCTTAGTTGTATTGCTGTTTGATGAATATTCTACTTCAGCATCGAAACCTAATGCTGGAGGTTGCTTTTCAAATTGCTCATTTAAATTTACACATTTGGGATTCATACCAAAACCTCTCAGTATCAATCAATGTGTAGCAATCATTTCCTCAGCAGTTCAAAGTTAGCCAGTTTTTTTTTTTTTTCTGGCTGGAATATATCTGGAGTATATCATACATACACTAGTAACAATCGTTTACAGTCATTTACAATCTTTTCACATCCTTACATTGTCCTTAGGCTGCTGTCTTTCATACCAGCATACCTACTTTATTTTTAGATTCTTTAGTTCCTCTGTACGTCTTATTTTGACAGTTGCAAATTTGATGATTCTCTTGTCTTCATTTGGGTCCAGACCCACAAAACATTCCAGATTCTTCTTAATGAGTCACTGGTTATCACCAGTGAAATCAGCAGCCTGAAACACTAATAGAAAGAATGCAAAGATCGAAAAGTTGTGGCCAAGTAAATGCTGAAAATGACATTTTATTACAAATTTGGGGAAAATGTCACTTTTACTTTAGCACATAATTACAAATGATTAAAAAAAAAAATCTGTATTTTTGTCCTCCAGAGCTGTAGATGAGAAAGTATTTGGCTTCTTACAGAGTTAATTTGTTTTTTGCTTTTTTGACACACAAATGTTTCAGATAAGTCAAATTATAGTTTCAGACAAAGAGGCAGGTGTAGAAAATCCTTTAATGCAATTTTCAGATGATTAAATTTAATAAAGGGAAAAAAAGCTATGAAATCCAACCTGGCACTATGTGACAAAGTATTGTAATTTGAACCTGGAATTCAAATAATAGATGCTGTTTTCAAGACTGAGAAAACTCAAAGTTGAGTTTACTCAGTCTTGAAAACTTCTCCAGCATTGAGGAGTTTTCAATCTTGTTTAATTTGTTTATTCTTCTCTGTTGCAGATTGGGTTCTTTTCTATAATTGGTGTACTTATTGCCTTAGTTAAGCCACAGCTAAGAGTTTCCTGGTTGAAGTGTTTCATTACCACATTTACCATCTCCTTCTTTGTCAGCATTCCCTGGAACTGGTTCTACCTGTACAAGGTGAAAAGGAGCTCTGTTATTTTCTTCTTTAATTTCGTTCTCAATCAGTGCAGAACAATTTACAATTCTCTTTTTGTTTTTTGTTTGATCAGGAGGCCTATGCAAAACACCAGAGCAAACTAATGAAAATGGAGATACACCATCAAGAGTGCATGAGACTACAGAATCTTAGCTGGCTTGGTAGTCTTCGAGGTAAGCCAGAAAGAACTAAGAATAAACAGACTTTCTTAATAAAATTAGTTCTTTGGTCAAGTCAGAGGAAATAAAGGTAATAAATCCTGATTGACAGGTAAGCATTCAACCTTTAAAGAGTGAGACTTCGTTACTCTCACTATATGTCTTGTGAAGATTGAATGTGGTTTTGTTTAACACCTAAACAACCGACTATCCTATAGGCTCATTTACCTTCCTCTGTTACCAAAATGTGTTTCTGCAACAAAAAGAAAACTTTCAACAAGAGACCCATCTGGGGGAAAAATAATATTTAAAAGATAATTTGACAAAATTGTATAGAAGAAACATCAACTGTTTCAGCAATCTGAGTTGCTGAATCTCTAGAAATTCACATGAAACGTATAAACCTACTGAACTTTAACGTAATCTTACAGTTGAAGATAAAATTAAATCAAAATTTGTAAAGGAAACGTGACCTAAATGTTCAGCTGGCTCTTCAAGATGAGTTTTAGCAACATCTGAAAGGAGCATTTTGGAAACATCACAAATAAACTTAAAGAACAATCACCTCATTGCAAAAAGGTTGTGGGTTTAAATCTCAGCCTGGACCTTTTTTTGGAGTTAGCCTGTTCTAACTTTACATGCCTGGGTTCTCTGTGAGTACCCTGGTAAAGATAAATGGGTTTGATGGATGGTTGGAACAATCCCTCAAATCAAACATGAACTAAAACTACTCTGAGGTGGACAGCTGGTTAGCTTATCCTTAATAACATTGAACACAGGTTAGGATGTTGTGTCATCCCAAACTACAGCTAGCAAAGTTCAGACCTGAAGAGTTCAGAGGTATTTCCCTGTGAAGCTTGAGCATCATTAAACTTCACAGAATCTATTCTGCCAGAGACACCTTCTCATGAAATCAACAAGTTGATGGATTGCACATGCAGTAGTAGCGCAGGAGAAGTAACAATAGTTAAATTCCAGTCCTGACGAGCTACAACCCTCAACTTGGTCAATTTTATGTGATTTAGATGAGTTGGAGAAGGAGCACATCTAAACGTTGCAGGAAAGTACTGTAGCTCTCGAGAACTGGACTGGAACGTCCTTGAATTAGAGAAAGTAGAAAAAGGCTCATGGTACTGTGAAGATCCAAACCAAGACCCAAACCTTTAACCCAAGTTTGATTTATATGTTTTGACACGCTGAGGTGGCTAAATGCATACAGTGCTTTTCTTTACTGTAAAAAGAATCAATACTGAACTTTCTTGCAATCAGTGGTAGGTCAGAATAATTTCAAGTGTCAAATAACTATATCAGCTGCTATAAATAGTGTAGAAGCTCCCAAACAAAATGTTCACATTCAGAAATTTTACAAGCTGTTAAATAAGATATTGAATTGCTCATTTTTTTTTAAAGCTATAGATACTAAGAAGAGCATGTAGAATGACTGATGTCTAAGTATTTTTTGCCTATGTTTATATTTCATGATTTATACTCTTTCAGCTTTCTATAAGTTTTTTTGTTCCCCTTTTGAGGCATTTGTATTAATACAGAAAGCGTGAAAAATGACACAAGGAATATTTAAAGCTTTTATCTGTAACTGTAATCCATATGATCATTTGTGATTGTATTTTTTTAATTTCAGAATGGTTCAGAACCACTTTGACTTTTCAAAGTGACCCTTGTGAGGAATACCTAAAGATTTTCCTAATTGATCCATTTCTCGAGGTACCGCCAATCAAGGTAAACCACTCTGCTGCTGTATATTGCAAGGCTAATCCTGTATTGGATTTGGGAGTTGCTTGGTCTGAAGAAGACATCATTTATCCAATGTGTTTTTGGGCCATGATAAGGTTAGAATGTGCCTTCAATGTATTTATCATTTAGGTATCCATAAAAACGCATACAATGTTTATCACTAATTATTCACACAGCCTCTAAAATACAACAGTTGTTGTTATTTTCTATTGAATTTAGGACTTAACATTTTAAAGATGATGTTGTAACCAACAGTGACCACAAGGAGGTGCTGCATGAGAAAAACAAAATTGCTTCTCTCATTGAAGTTCTTTGTCAGTAATCAGTGTTGCTATGGTGACTGTATGGCGAATGTTCTGGCACTCTTTTATGTTTTCCAAAACTCTGCTGTAATTTTCACTGTTCTTAAAAAATTTAACATACATTACATGAATTTTGTTTAGATTTTTATTCTAAAGGGTAATAATTATTTGTTAGTCTTTTTTCATTTTCGTAAACAGAAGGTTGCATGAAGTCTCAAACGACATTGCATGATTCCTCAATATGAAATAAATATATATACTGAAATATAGTCATGAAAACTGACATGTTCCTCATAGCAGTTTAAATCTTTCCTCATCCACTCACTATAATCACACAGATGGTCCTGATTCATAGTCAGAAAACAAATATTTACCTCATGAACAGAAAACTGTATCATGACATCCTTCTTTTTCCTTTCTTAGGCATTTGTGTACACATTGACCACCTTCATCATTGAGCCGCTGAGGGCCTTAGGAGAAGGATTAGGTGGTTTTTTTCAAGCACTCCTCAAAGATCTACCATTTATCACCTGGATACCAGTCATCCTCTGTGTCACCATCTGCAGTTTGGTAAAGATATGTCATCATGACACTCACATGCTAATAAATTCATCCATAGTATGTCTCTTCACTGGTATTTAAGTCTGACTGTGTTTTCTATCTTTACGTTTTGGACTGATAGGGAGCTCTTATGGGAGGACTGCCAACAGTTTTCCATCAGCAAGTCAGATGTTTTCTACCCTGGCTGGACAGAAACCAGGGTAGAAACGTGAATGCACAAGCACCTAACCAACTCCAAAATGACAATGTCAGGTTAGAGCAGATTGTCATCTATCAAAGCCGACCCAATGGCACCAGGGAAGAGATCAACATACAGATTGTAAGAAGTGCTGGCCGTCCACATCTTGAGGAGGTTTCTGACGCTGAGGGGCTCCAGGGAAGCACTGACGAGAGGAATAACATCTCTGTTAGGCACAACTTTGAAGACCGGCAGGTCAGGTGGAGTATTGTGACTCCAACAGACCAAGCAAAAGGCAGTGAACCTAAATTAGATTATTCACACACAAAGAATAAAAAGGTAAAAGCAGAGAAGAAAGATTCCTATGATGAGCCTCGTGGAGACGGTGCAGCGCCTGCACCTCGGGCGTACAGGTGAGTTAGTTATAATAATCATTCAGCTAAATCACTCCAAGATTATGAAAGCACATTTTAACACTGTAATGTTGTTCTGTCACAGCATGTAGAGAAACTGGACTCATTGTTGTAAATCTGTCCATGCAGGAGAAACGGCTTCAGTACCCCAGACATTCATACTGAAAATGTTTCTGCTCAGGTGTGATCAGCTCCAATGGATTACCTGTACTTATAGCTCAAAGCTGAATAACATCGGTATTTATTATCAGTGATGGCTGCTCACGTCAAAGTGCATTAAATGAGAACAATTGGATTCAAATTAAGCTGAACCAATACTGAGCAGTTTGTTGTCTGGTCTGCAGCACTGCGGCTGCATTAAGGAAGAGCTGATTGTACAAGAAGGACTTTGTTTCCATTGATTCTCTCTTAAACTGATTTGGTTCAGACTTTTTTTTTTTTTACACTGTGTTTAAATATTTTTGATCTATTTCCTATAATCACGGTGCTGGAGCAATACTAAGGGATAGATTCATGAAACTTGAATGTGCAATAACCAAATACTTGGTTTAGTATGATAATCTAAGCTTCTTGTTTGCATTAAACACATACAACTTGAAATACTGACATACAAGTTATTTGATAATGTCTGTCTTAATATTTTTTTTCTCTAGAAGTTAAAGTCGTTATAAGATATAAAAAGAGCGCAGACAAAATGAATGAGTGCAATATTTTTTACTTAGATTCTTAAGTAAACCTATCAAGCAATAAACGTTTTTAAAATATTTTCACAAACTTTGTGAGTTAGTGTGAAAGATACAAATGTCCTTTTGTACGGGTACGTTGTAAGACATGCAACATAAAAAGCAAAAACAGAGGCCACATTCTACATCCCATTTAACTAGTTAAAATCAGGATTAATCCTAAAAAGTGCACTTGACATTCTTGAAGGATATCATGGATTTTCAGCTCAGATTGACTGCTGCTGCAGGTGTTGGGTAAAAGCTTTATTTGTTCTTAAAAAATCTGCCTGATTCTACTTCTGCTTAAAAAGATTTTAAGGTTTGGATAAACATTGTTTCTTTCTTTGTAAAATGGGCTTGGTTTTTTTTAATATAGACTGATACTGTCAGACATTTAAGCAAATATGTAATTAGAAAATGTTGCCAGGCACTAAACAACCAGGTAATAAAGTTATTACAGACCCAGATATGCATCCAGTCACCTGTGTGTGGCTGTCAGTGAAAATGTTAAAACACCTCAAGTTCTGTAATATTTGAAGGGATTCATGGTTTTCTTTTTACTGTTTGTATTTTTGCAAAGTTGGTGTTACACATCCTGTTTATAATAAAAAAATATGTTGAAATACTGTTGTTTGTACTCTATTTTTAGACCACATTACATAAAAAGTTAGCTTTTTGAAATAAAATAGAAACCAGAACAATTACATGTAATGCCGCTGGAATAAAAAAAAAAAAACACAGCAAAAGATTTGTTTTACTTTCTGTTCTTTTAGAGATAGAGGTTTGGTGGGGATAAAGATGAAAAATTGAGCTGCAGATGTGGGTATGTGACTCCTTTTTTTTTATTTTTTAAAGTGCAAGGATTCTGTTTTGTTTCCCCAGAATTTAAATTATTTAACAAGATTTCAAGAACAAGGTCATCTTAGCTTTTTTTTTTAAATTCTCTACTTCTTCTTGTCAAACAGTCTGTTACTGAACAAACTGAGTGCTTCCAGTAGAGCAGCACTTCTGCCAACAAAATCAACCGGAACACACGCTATACATTGACTAACATATGGATGTCACAAATGCACATCATATGTCCATTTAGTGAGGAGAGGCTCAATAAAATGATAGAAGCAACACTTTCTACCTCAAAAATACCCAACTCTAACCCTCAGCAGCTAAATAAATAAAATAAAGATACACAACTGCTTCATTCGATTATTAGCTATTAAAGTATATCCATCCGTTATCTATACCCATTGATCCTTGCAGGGTCACTGGGGTGCTGGTAACTCCCATAAAAACAAGCAACAACGTGACAAAAGAACCCTGAGGTCAGTCATTATCACATTTTTTTTTAATGGAAAACATAAAAAAATGTAATATTCAGAATAATTGTAAGGTGAAATGCTAATTTCAAAACCTTTGCAAGATCTTCAGATTTTGGAGAAACTTTGAAAACCACTCAGGTCTTCTGGTTCTGCTCAGCTGTTTTCAATGACTTTGCATTTTTGTGTTTTTATGATGTGAAACATTTTCTACTGCCTTGCTGAATTTTACATAGTTAAAAAAATTGATTGGTTGAAAATACTGCCAAGTAGATTTATTTACTGATTTATTACAACATACTTTTTGGATTTATACAGGATGGAGAAATGATAAATTTGTCAGCGCTGTGGGAAAAAAAAAGTCTATAATAAATCACAGCTATTGCTGTGTGTGTTCAAAATAATACAGATTTTGTGGCATTTGATCAAATATCAATAAGTGTAGAAAAAAATATCCGGATATTACGATCATTTAAATGATTATAGTCATTAAATAAAAAAAAAAAAAAAATTTAAAAAATATTCTAATTTTGAATCGGAGTATTTTAGGCCCTTCCTGTTTATTTGTCTCGTGTAGCGTTGACTCACAAATTGCGCACCTGAGCCCCTCCTGAACTCGGCTGTTGATTGGCTGACTGGACTCCACGCAGAAAGCTCAGTTTTTTCCGGCTGCAGTCGCTGTCACAACCCCACGCGAGTAAATGGTGCTGCTCACGGGGCTCAGCAGTCATGGAGTTACTGGTTCGGTATCTTGACAGGAGCAACTCTGTTAGGTAAGGTTATTATCATCTTTATTATTATTTTAATGACGAGTAATAATCCCAGTTAGCAGGTAAAAGTATTTTAAGTGACTTGGTGTCTGTCGCTGAAGCGCCTGCTCGGTCTTAAACAGAAACTTAGCTGGAGTTTAAATCTCACCTCTAAAACTCGCTGGAAAGAAACCTTCGCAGAAACGTGCAGAGAGGAGAGATTGGTGCTGTGCCTGCGGTTGACAAACTACTGAGAAAACATTGAAAGCTGGCCCCACGCTGACTGGTTTACTTTGGACTTGAACCTTGGAAAGCCCCTGAAAGCAGGCACTGTGCTCTCTGTGTGAAGCTGTTCTTTTTTACCCCCTTCACAAAACATCTGCCACTTAGGAAATAACAGCTCTCTAGAGCTGGTATGCCACTTCTGCATTTTCTTCCGGAGAGCTTTATGTTGCTTTCTGCAAAGGAAATAGGCTAAAAGGTAGAAACTATCAACTTGCTTCAGTGTTTGTCATCTGCAAGCACCAATTTGTTTACACGCATGTAAGGTCCATCGGCTCCTGCCTGACGTTTCTGTTTTCGTTGCAGCTCTGACATGACTCAGGATCTGGTCAAGGAGGAGAACCTGAGAGATGACCTGAGATACTACTTCATGAGCCCCTGTGAGAAGTACCGAACCCGTCGACACATACCCTGGAAAATGGGAGTCCAGATTCTGAAGATCGTCATGATCACCACACAAGTACGTATAGAGAACAGCCTCAACATAGGATGGTAATGCTGGATCTGTTCCACACCTATTTGGATTAGGCAGATTAGTTTGCTTAGAGACTTCTCTAAACAAACTAAACACCGGTGAGACTTCAGCAAAACAACCAATCAAATGACAGCAACTTGCAGCGTTTAATACAGTGGTTCCCAAAGTGTGGGGCGTAAAATAAAATATGTGTTTAGGTTTATGACTGGTTAAACGATGTGTGTGTCCAGTTTATTTATTTATTTATTTTTTTTCTCTTGGGGATTTTATTGTAGTCCATCGGGGGGCACAGAAAATCTTTGGGAACCACTGGTTCAAGGGAACTATTTGAAATGGATGCACCTGGCTGAAGTTCAAATAGCACATTGAAATGTTGAGAGGGGATTCTAAATGTCTTTAGGCCTAATGTAGATATTGCTATCAGAACAGCTTTAATGTGGTGTACCATCTTGAAGTGCAAACTCTCTAATCTGATTGGCTACAGCAGCAAAAGATCACTTGCGGTGCCTCTTCTGTCAGCTAATAACAGGAAACTGAGAAAAAATGTACAAAAATAGAATGTTGTGTCAGAATTAGGTAAAAAAATGTATCTGAAAATGTGTATTCATCCTGCCTGTATCAATGGTTTAGGCTGCTGGTGGTGGTTTAGTGTTGAGGGGACACATGATTGACCCCATTTGTGCACATTTTTTGCATTGTTTAAATGCCACAGTCTGGGCAGTGGTCTGTCCCTTAATGACCACTGCATAGCCATCTTCTGGTGGCTACTTCCTGCAGAATGATGCTCAAATTGGTTTCTTGGATATGACCGTAGCTGTCCTGTCCTCAAATGGCCTCCAGAGTCACCAGATTTGATGGGACCCAACCCACTCCACGGGTTACTGGAGCGCACCCCTACCTCCTCTAGTCACTGCCACAGACATGATCAATATTCAGCTCAAACTCCAGCTGCTACAACTCTCCGATTCAGTCTGTTCCCTCAAAATGGCTCAACCTTTCAGAGGAGTATTTCCCACACCTTATTGAATTGATACCATGAAAAATCTACATACCTTTGGGGGGAAAAAATAAAATAAAATTACCCTCCTGAATATTGCTGTTTGTTTGGCTTTGGTTAACTGTCCACTTTCCATTTCTTTCTTTCTAGCTCATCCTGTTTGGCCTCAACAACCAGCTGGTGGTTGCATATAAGGAGGAAACCACCATGGCCCTGAAAAACCTTTTCCTGAAAGGATACACTGGGGTGGATGAGGATGACTATAGTGTAGCTGTTTATACACAGCGGGCTGTGTTTGACAGCCTCTTTTACGTCCTTGATCAGGCAAGTACAGAAATGAAAGCTGCTGTTCGATTTTTGTGCTTTGAGGGTTTTTAGGATAAGGAAAAAGAGAATTTTAGGAAACTTAATGTGGAAGACTTGCTTTAACTGTCCAGTTTGTAGAAAATGTCTCAGTTACTGGTCTATATAATCTATCCCTGCGGTATGAGCATCATTTTTCCTGGATTCTGAGAAGAATCCTGTACATCTGAGACACTACTGCAGTGCAGAAGCTGTATAATAGTTAAGCTGCATAGTAATCCTCTGAATACACTTTGTGATGTCATAAAAACTGGAGCTGACTGGTGCTTTTATATAACCTTTGCACCAACTCTGGTATTTTCTCACAATTATTTGTCATGTGATAAACTTAATTAGGATTTTTGATAAACTGACACAAAGTAACACAACTAATCTTCAGATATAAACTAATATTTAATGGAGTTGTCTTGTGGCTTAATGTTAATATAAATACAAGTGTTCTGCGAAGGCCTCAGAGGTTTGTCAGAGAACATTGGTGAACAAACATCATCATAAATACTAAGAAGCGAACCTGACAGGTCATGGAAAAAGTTACGTTATTATAATGTGTCCCAGGGTTTGAACATTTCCCTCTGTTACTGTCCGTCACTCTAAACGGGGCAGAGTATGACAGAACCACAAACCTAGCAAGGCATTGTGGCCGAGCTGAACTGACACGCTGGGCCAAAATGACTTTAATTGGAGGCGAAGCCAACAGGCCCATTGTAATTTAGGATGAGGCTCAATTGCAAATGTTTGTCAACAAAACAACTTTAGTCATGAGGTCCAGAAAAAACCCATTGTTGAAAGAAAAGCATAAGAAATGGAGTTTTCTACAATCCATGAAGGAGACTAAACAAACTAGAAGCTGCTCTTGTTACAAGATGGTGGAATTATACAATGTTCTAGTCAAAGAACACATTGTTATTTTCCATGAGTCAAATTCATGACTAGATGTTCTTTGTCCAAGCTAAACATAGCTAGCTAAAATTATTTTTAGTAACGAAAAAAAAAATTATAAATGTGAAATAACCTGCAATAGAAGTGAGTTTTTTACTTTTTGCCAAGTGCTAACATTTTAAACGATTCTTTTTATAGAAATGTAAAACCATGACATTTTCTTTCTGTCACATTGAAGGGGCAGTACAAGCTGCAAACCTCAACAAAATGCAACAACTTTCGCGAGGTGGTTTTTGTGGCCTTTTACTTGCTACTTGTGCAACAATGGAAAGTTTGTAGCAAATACTTTCGCTCTTTACGAAACGTGTTTTTAATGGACAATAGTCACAGAAGATCACAGACATTTTATCAAGGATGAGCTGGAAGCCCAGTTATTTTAGAAGAAGCCAGCTGACAAGAGATGAGAGTGCAAGACATTTTATGTACTGGAATCATAATAGTCTCCCAAATATGAATTTGCAAAACACTGAAATCACCAAGGTCTGCTTGAGTGCATTATTTGGCAGGATATTAACAATATTCTGTCAGGAACCATGCATGTAAATTTCTACAGGTCACGAACTGCAATGTTAACACTGCTTGGTTATGTTAACTGTGAAGATGATGACAGAAAATAGAAATGGAGGATGGCCCCATAGCAGATGTTTGGTCTGCTGCGGGGTCATTGTAAGGAGACCCTCGATCCGCTTTACTCTGAGACTGTTTCACCTTAAGCCTGTGATCTTTACAGTACAGCCAGTTGGGCCAGCTCTCTGTTGGCCCCATCAGCTATGCAGAGGAAGATGGGAAGCTGCTGCCTCTCACCATCTGTAAAAAGTACTACAGAAAAGGCAGCCTGGAGCCTTCGGAGGAGGCCTATGATATTGACGCTCACCTAGAAACAGGTAGGCCAGTTTGAAATGTTCATCCAAATGGGAGGTTTTTTTAAAGAAACTAGATTTTTTTTGTGTGTGTCTGAATTGCACTTCTTTTTTTCCACAAATGCACAGCGGTAATTACTGTATTTTGTCATGATGTTGTACTTTTTTCCAAATATATTTCTTTCTATTTCAGATTGTATGTCACATGATCCAAGAACTGCAAACATGTGGAGAACCCAGAATGCATCTTTCTTCAGTTTGGACTTCTACAGGTAGTGTCATGTGTATGTGCTGTGTTTTTCATGTCAGAATCCCCAATAGAAATAACCTTTCAAACCTTTTTCCTCATTTCTTTAAGGCTTGTTGACATAAAGATAAACTTCCAGCTGAAGGGAATCAACCTGCAGACGGTTCGACACCGGGAGCTACCTGACTGCTATTCGTTCCATGTCACTGTATAGATTTTCTTTGCTGTTTATAGGTGAAAATCAATTATTTGAGCCAAAGTTGAAATGTACTGAAAGATCACTTTTCTTGTTTTTTCCCTTTCAGATTATATTTGACAACCAATGTCATAGTGGGAAGGTCAAGTTATTCCTGGACATAGATGCCGAAAGCAATGCATGCAAAGATTGGAAGATATCTGGAACAGGTGAAGTTCAATAGATTAATAACTGTTTCTTAACCAAAACCATGTTTTTTTTCTTCTTCTATCCAGTTAAAAACTCGTTCTGTGTTTAACACCTTTTCTAAGTGAAATCTCTATCAGACTTTTCCTTCTGGAAGCTTTTCACTGTTAAGAGGCGTTTTCTTGCAGACTCATATCAGCAGTGAGTGTGAGGGGGATGTGAAGGAGATAAGCGCACACTCATTCCTTTTTATTGTCGTTTTCAGCTCAGAAGAACACACACTATCTGCTGGTGTTTGATGGCTTCGTCATTCTGGTTTGCATAACATCAGCCGTGTTATGCACGCGTTCAATCATACTGGCTATCAGGTTACTCCAGGTCAGCTATAATAAAGAAAATGTATTTTGTTATGTTTTTGTTGCTGCTCTCCACTGATCGGTTTCGTTCTATACTTGGTTAACGATTATTGGGAGAAATCTGCGTCTAAGCAAAAGAACCTTTTGAAACAAAACTTCAATGATAAAATTTATCTTATCACTATATTTGACTTTTACCATCTGGACTTGCTGACCTTTTCTGTTTTTTTTGTTTTTTTGTTTTTAGGAGTTAAATTTAAGTTACTGACTTTCTTCTTTTTTTCACAAGAGATTCTCTCGATTCTTTCAAGAGAACTTTAAACGTAAAGTGTGTGAGGACGACCAGAGCGAGTTCCTGAATGGCTGGTACGTGTTGGTCATTGTCAGCGACCTGCTGGCAATAGTTGGCTCCATACTGAAGATGGAAATTCAGGCAAAGGTAAATAATGTAGCTTAAATGACATTAAGTCTTTAATATGACTTAATTCTTTGTTGATTAGTTTGACACAACTGGTTGTAAAGCTCCCTGTAATGTGGTCAGTGTGCATTTAACGCATCATTGAGACTTCTTTTATATCTTTTATGTAATGTTCCCTTTAAGATGTTTGGCAAAAAAAATGCTGCTATCGAGTATAAAATGTCATGTCATTCATTTGGAAACATTGCACTTTGATTGCTTAACTATAGTCTCGGAAAGTCTGCCCAGTTACCAAAATTGATGTGTACTTGAGTTTTAGAAATGATTAAAACACATTAATTCTGTAGAAAAACATTTGAAAAGAAATTAGATGAAAGGAGGAGTACCAAAGTGACTGGAGTTTTCTTCATCTATACAAAATAATTTGTAACGCGTCATTGCCCCTCCCCAACCTGTTGTACGGCTAGTCAGCAGGCTGAAATGAAGACCCAAAGCTTTTCCCTTTATTACAACCAAAAATATTTCTGGTGATAAAAGACAGTATCTTACTGTTTGAACATCTGCAACTGATCTTGCACTATTCCAGATGTTTTCCAGCCATTATTATCACATTTCATATCAAATCAGGTGTAAGAAAGTTTGATTTTACCCCAAATCTGACAGAAATGTGTAATACATTAAGAGACAGTGGCACACTAAAAATGCAGGGCCTAGGAACACCCTTTAACTCAAAAGCACCAAAACTCAAATGGTAGTAATTGATATATTGCTTTTTACACTTTTTTGTTATATTTTATACAATAAAAATACTAGTATTATCGATTATTTTATTTATTGTATATATTTGACTTTTTGCACGGAAGTTGCAATGGAAATTTTGTTGAATCCTGTTCAATAACAATAAATGCAATCTATCTATCTATTACGCAGAATTTAATGTTAAATAAATAATAACCTCATAGTCTTGTTGACATCAGGTACAGATTTAACAAAAAAAAAAAACAAAAAAAAACTGGCCTAAAATGTGAATGTTTTGAGCTGTGTAAGAATGCATTTATCAATGTATTGAGAACAAACTTGTTGCATGAAAATAAGATCTACAGTTGAAAATGTGATAAATGCTTCGGACTGCAGTATGAAGTTATATTCTGTGCACAATAGTTTCCTGTTGTACTGCAAATCTTTTGCCACCTGCTGGACATTTGAAGTAATCCAGGTCTTTAGTTCTTTCTCATCTCATTTTTGATCTTTATATGTTAATTTTGTGCAGTTCAGAAAATGGAGCTCTATTGTGGCACTTTTTATCTACTGTTATATTATCTATCTTTGCAGATAAGTGCCTAGATAACTGACTGATATCACTTTTGATTTGACATCTAGTTATTAGTGTAATAAACTGCCCTGTACCCATTTATGAGATTGTGAGTGAACTTTGGTGTGAAATTGCATCATGTTGATAACCAGGCTGAACCAAAAAGTAATTTATTAATTACAAATGTTTTGTATAATGTCTTTCATGTTAGCTTTTACAAATAAAAATAGTCATATGAATGAAGCTGTTCTCTATATTTTGGGCATGTTGTGTTGTGATTTCACTCTTATAATAAAGTTGAAGTCACACACACAAAACTATTAACTTTTTCTTTTTATTATTTACTTGTATTAAACAAGAACTCATTATTTGTTCATTCTCCTCTTATTTTCTCTTCTCTTTTTCTCCTGTAGAGTCTGACAAGTTATGATGTGTGCAGCATCTTCCTGGGAACCTCGACGTTGTTGGTCTGGGTCGGGGTGATCAGGTACCTTGGATACTTCCAGAAATATAATGTGAGTTCAGAACATTTTTATTTCTTGGCATCTCATTAGAAAAACAAGCAAACAAACAAACAAAAAAAAACTGACTATCATAGATGTTTTTCAGTATGTTGAGTGATTGATAGAAGGATTTAATAAATAGACCTGTTGTTTACAAGAGTACCTTGTAATAAAGGCCACTTATTATAATTCTTTAGCTACATGTTTGTTTGGTTTTTTTTTTTTTTAGGTTTTTTTTTGTGTGTGTCGTGTCCAGCAGTGTAGCAATCAGAATTGAGTGCCAAGAAACATGGACATTAAACTCTCATCTTTGGGAGTTTTAATATTTTTGCTTTATGCCTGAAACGTAAACCAACTTAACATTTATGCCTCCAGGTGTTGATTTTAACCATGAAAGCAGCCTTTCCTAAAGTTCTCCGTTTCTGCTGCTGCGCTGGCATGATCTACCTCGGTTACACGTTCTGCGGGTGGATCGTACTCGGACCGTACCACGAAAAGGTAAAAGTTGCAGACGTGGAGGTTTGATTATCCAAGAACCTGCACTGAGTCACGTTGAGAGAGGTGTGGAGTAACTCACCACAGATGAACTGTAAAGTCTTTTTTTCAGGTGACTAATGCTGTTTGTTGGCGCAGAACTGCTTAGGCAATGTGTGTGGTTAACCACAGGAAGTCCAAATGTCTGAAACTACATTTCCACTCAATATTTCCCTTTAACAAGAGTGCATAAGCTACCAGCATCAGCAATGATAATTGCTTATGTAGCTTATGTAGCATTAGCAATTATAGAAATACAATGGCAGCCTAACTTAGAGACCACATCTTTAAACACATCCTTATTTGTGTATTTTCCAGATGTTGTACCTTATTTCCATTTCCAAAATCTGATATTTTATATTTGCCTCATCAATGAAACAAAAATGTAACCTTTTCAAGTTTTGGGTTGCTAAGAGGCTAGAGAAAAATTCACCAACTCAGAAATGATAAAAAACGAAGTTTTACAGTTTTTATGTTCTTCCAAGATAGCATTTTTTGGACATGTCTGATATTTTAGTTTCTACAAAAGTGCTGCAGAATTAACTAACTTTAATAACTTTTTAACTTTAATCAAGCCTTGCTTATGATGTTGGAAGCCTATAAAAGATGCCTCACTGCTAGCTTGGTATAGGCTGTGCATGATTAATGTTGGAAAATTGGAAAAAAAAATTTCAAATACTCTTACATTTAAGTTGTTGTAGTCATACAGCTCGTCCACTAGGTGTCAGTGTTGTCCCCCAGTTAGTCTGAAGTCATGAAGCTGCACATATACATACTCTGGAGAAAAATATAACATTTTATGCTTGGAAATGTGTGATCATTCAATACAGGGGTGTTTTTTTTTTTTGTATAAATTCCTTTAGGCTGCCATGAAACAAATATTCAGTGACTCTCAATTCATCCATAAACTTATAAACCACCACATCATGGATATCCATTTTAAGACTGGGGACCACATTAAAATCTGTTCTCTGCAGGCTGTAGTTAAAGAAACCAACCAGTATATGCAGAAACCTGGTGAAGGACACTTTATGAAGCAGACTCTGAATGTTCCAGCACTTTAACAACTTAAGACTTTTGCCACCATTTAATTATTCAGCGACCTCTCTAAAGGAGTACAGCTGGTTGTGGCGACAGGGAAATCCCGTGCCAGCAAGTGGTATCGGAAAGCCGTGTGTTTTAACTATCCTTCTCTGTCGAGATAAATTATTTACGGAAGTTTAGACCGCACGTGGGCGTCAAAACAAGTCGCGGCCTGCAGAGGTAAGTTTGTTCAGACGGCATTATATCGACTGCTTTTCTTGAGCTCATCTCCAGCAAATAAAAGTTGTTGTTGATCTTCAGCTGCTCAGCCATAAATCTTCTCCTTTATGGGAAACACTTGGCTGGAACATACATTTAAAAACATTTTTTCAACATGACACAAAGTAGCCTAGTTTGCACACTGCAATTTAATGTGTAGTAGTTTGTTATTCTATTCTTTCATTAAACTGGAAAGTTAATTCTAAGCCCAAACGTTGGGTGACATCTGAATGCCTTATTCGTTACATCCCTTCCTTTTAGTTCTTTTTTTCTTTTGACCAAAATAAAGATAATTGGTTTCTTTCTATTGTATGGCATATTTTTAAACATCGATTATGCATTCATACAAACCTAAAACTGTTGTTCTATTCAAAACTACATCAAGTAATCAAAGCATGTAGCACTTTCTGGTTTCTCTCTGTCACTTTTGTATCCTTCTAATATTTTATATCAACTTAACTTCACTGCTTGTGAGCAGCACCCTGGTGGCATTGTAGCGCATTCAGTTTGCTCACCACAGCAGTTAATTATCAATACTTGAAATATTTACAGAAAGTTGACCAGGGAAGTTCCTTTCAGCCCTTCCAGGAATCTCTGTTTATCACTCCAGTAAATATACAGAGGATGTAATAAAACTCCACTTTCCATACGTGGATTCTCAAAGTATTGTGCTTTGAATCCATGGAGATGCAGAGGGATGTAGTTTCTTGATGTCATCGCTCTCTGATTGACCAGAGCTTCTTGGATTAAGTCCATGTCTGACCTTCAGGACTCTTCTTTCCTTTATCCTTCTATCAGCCTCTTGCCAGCTGTCATTTGCCTGTTTTCTGCTTCCTTTTTGGATTTAATTTGTTTGGAGATCTTCCTTTTTTTTAATTTCAGTTTCTATTCCAGGTTCTTCACGTATGGAATTTACCCATTTCTTTCTGTGTATGTTATCAAATGCAAAAGTTATTTTCACACTAGACCTGCACCGTTTTATAACTTATCTCTCACCTGCTTTTCCCGTAGTTTGAGGGCCTGAGTCGAGTTGCAGAGTGTCTGTTCTCTCTGCTGAACGGCGACGACATGTTCACCACCTTTGCCCAGCTGAAGGACAAAAATATCCTGGTGTGGCTCTTCAGTCGGGCTTACCTCTACTCCTTCATCTCGCTGTTCATCTACATGGTGCTGTCCCTCTTCATCGCCCTCATCACAGACTCTTACGAGACCATTAAGGTAAACTTGTGCTCTTTGTCTAAGGGGAAAACAGTAGCTCTCTTGAAACACTGGGGTATACAGTAGTTCCCCTGAACTTTTCCACCTTCGGAAATGTTTCTTCGAATTTAACATTTGATTTGGATTTAATGTGGTAGACCAATACTTGTCCAGAAAAAAAGCTGTTAAACTTTTTAACAGCTTTTTGCAGGATCATTTAGTTCTTGGCCACATGTCCAACCAGCTTTCATATCCCTGCTGAAGAAAAGCCTTTCCACTGGTCATGGGACGCTGTGGGACAAATCATATCCACACAGCGGATTTCAATGCTTCACATGGATGAGCAGCTGATATGAAGACGGTGATGTTGATGGTGGTGCAAGTTGGTCTGGTCAAAATTGCCCTTCAAAGAAAGGCTTACTGAGACCAAAGCACCAAACTGAAGACTTTATCATCCAGTTTATTAATTGATTTGTTAATCATTGTGACACGCCTAGTTGTGTGGAATCAAATGTTAACAAAAGGGAAAATTAACAAAGAATATTCTCTCAAATCTCATCTGAAATGTGCTGCTTCTCTAACCTTGTGTATTTCCTTTGTCTGCAGAACTACCAGAGGGACGGGTTTCCGCTCACTGATTTGCAGAAATTTCTTCTGGGACATAGAGATTTTCCTGTTCAAGAAGAAATCAGCCAGACAGAAGTTGAGCTCAGTAACTCTATACATCACTGCTACTGCTGCCAACGGTATGACAGCAATGCTAATACGCTAAAATCACAACCTGGTTCAAATCTGTGAGTTTTCAGAAATTATAACTGAAAAATGACATGATTTTTTCAGTTATATCAAACACCCAGCCTTCACTCTGCCCAGTCCTCTCAGGATTTCCTCTCCTAATTTAATCTGGTGTCGGTTTCATTTACCAACACGGCCACAGTTGTATCCAAGTTGAGCTTTACTGTCAACATTTTGAGTTGAGGCTTATCACTCTTTGAAAATCAAGGAAACTATTAATGTTTAGCAGTTGGAATAAAATAAGATACAAATCAATTTTCCTCATCTCCTTTCACTGCATCCTCCCATCTGCCTTATGCATGCTAGCAGATCGCTTGCTGGGTCCCAGCTTTATTTTCTCAATTCAACCCCAATCGCAACACCTTTACTGTGCTATACTACATGTGCAATTAATTTAATGAGGTTCAAATAAACATTTTATTACAGTAGCTATTATTATGTTTTGTGTTTGCAGCAAGCATATTGGATCTTCTTACTTCAGGGTGTCGAACTTAAAAACTTCAACTTCAAGGTCCAACTGGGACATTGCATAAAGATTGTTGACCAAAAATCCTAATTTATAAACCAGAAACCTTGTTTGAAATATTGATTTGCTCAAGCTTTCTGCTGCCAAATTGCAGACAAACGGAAGTCTAATATTTAAGTTGGTGGAAAAGTTACTTTAACACGAGTCTGGATGAGAAAACCTTTATTAAAACTTTGCAAGATGAGAACAGAAATGCAGAGTCAAAGGAGTTTGTCAATCTGCTCTAATAGAGGAGAATGCCTCATAGGTTCTAGTCACAGAAGAGATGCTTAATTTGACAGTAGGTGTGAATCTTTGATTGTTAGGCACCAAAGATTCAAAACACAGACGGTTTTGCCACTTATCTATTGTTAAGGAAAGGCGGCTGTTCTTTGATGCTAAAGAGGGCAGAAAAGTTCTGTGTTGGAAAACTAACACTTAGTATCCAGGATAAAGGATCTTTCCTCAGCTGTCATGACACTGTAGTGGTCTACATGTGATGGGACAAATAACCTAAAGCAGAAGAGGGCTGAGGAACACAACAGTTTCCATTACACCAAACATCCTGTATCCTCTGTTGCACAGTATTAATGAGCTCCAGCGGTTTTTAGTTTTAGGGTTTTAAAAAGCAGATCTTGGCAAAGTGAGGGATAAATGAGTTGAGTGGATGATTTAACAGCCCAGATCCGGTGCCTGTTGTCCTGAAGTTGCAGAATAGTCGCTCTCCAGCACTAGACTTGATGATTTTTTTTACCTCCAAGACTTGGAGCTCACCAACAAATATAAACTTTATTTCAAGGGGGGTGTGCATAACACCGACATGACCCTGTCATAAGCATAATATAACCCCCTGTTATGAACATAAAGGAATCTTCATTAATGTTTATAATTGTTGTCATGAAGTGTCACTCAGTAAATAATGACGCTTGTAATGCGCTTTTAATGGACATTTCATGCAAGTTTTAATGGAACTGTGCATTAAAATATCATTATTTGCTAGGCCTGTCATGATGACAAATTTTGCTTGTCCCAAATATTATTGCAATAAAGGTTAATATTGTTTGGAGACCATTTTAAATTGATGTAATGATAATGACATAATAATACAAGCACATCCTGCCAAAGATAAATGCACTTTATTTTCAAAAGAACACTTAACACTGGAACAGGTTAACAAAGTAACACAACCAGAAATAAAAATAAAATGGACTCTCAGTCTTCATTAAGAAAAAATGCACTTGAATAAAAACTAAGCACAAGATAAAGCAACAGTGGAAATAAACACTATGTTCAACCAAAGGAATGCAGATTATGAAGCCTGTATATCTTTAGATTTAAATAAAGATGGGCAAAACTGCCGTTTTATCAATAAAAAGTGCAAAGTAGCACTTAAAACCAGATGCCTCAACAATCTTTAAGCAGATCTGTAGCTACATTAGTCAGACAGATTCCGAGCAAGAAATACCAACATGTTGAGTTGTGTGGCTTAAGGCAGGATCTCTCAGGAGTAGCAATGTTTCCAGCTGTGCTAAACCTTCTCTCTGAACTGGTGGTTGTTGCACAAATACACATGTATTTTTGAGCCAAGTTTGCCATCAAAGGATATCGTCTTTGATTGTCGCAAGAGGCATCACTCACGTCTTCTTGAAGGAACTTGGTCAGTTCTGCATCAGCTCTCTTTTTGGATATGTAGCTTGCGTCTGACCTTTGAGTTGAGCTCTTCTGTTTTAAAGGTCACTTAGCCTCTTCTTCTTGGTGGGTGGGGCAGCTGAAGATTCATCTTTGTTTCCTCCAGCAGCTTGGCTGGAACCCTCACCACTTACACCTTCTTCACTTCTGGCCCTTTTAAGTCCAGTAGCTCTTGCACCAGCTGATGTTTGACGTCATCCAATGACCCAGCCTCCTCCACGCTGCCAAGGTGCCTTGGATCCAAGATGGTGGCCTTTGTCAGGAGGTCTTGGATGGCAGGTGAACTGTATTTTTCAGTCAGTATTGTGGATATGTTTTGTTTAATACTGGCAGTCAGTGTTCTGTCATCAGGGCTTGGAGAGTGAAGGTCGCCTTTAATCAGTTCCAGCACAGGCTTAACAGAGGACACTGTGACGTATGTTTCTCCTGAAAGGACACCTGTAAAGTCAGCCAGTGGTTTCATTGCTGCGTTGATGGACTCCAACACCGAAACATCCTGCCAGGTTGCGCTTTCTGTCTTGGACCTGGACTCATCTTATGGCTGGGAGTTGCTCCAACACCCTCTCGACCATCTTCTGTTTAGTGCCCCATCGTCTGACAACTTCCTGTGGGATACTGAAAACGTTTTTAGTCGAAAAATACATGTAATTATTATGTAACTCATTTAGGGCCAAACTTCACCAGTGACAGGTAACATATCCCCTTGTGCTGACAAGTAGAAATGACACCAAAATGGTTCCAGCAAAATATACTGTCACTATATTGGAACAATACTATTTTTTTTTTTAGTTAATGTATTTCAACTTCTTTAAAGAAATGCTACTAATTCTCCTTAATAATTTGTGTTGTATGTAAAATTATTGCCAGACAACAGTCTTAATTAGATTCTACAGGTCTACATGCTCCAAAAAAGTAAAAATAAACATGACTCTGAATATTTTGAGTTACAAATGAATGAATAAATGACTTTAAAACGCGAACTACCTGGTGCAACAGTCCACTCCTCCTCGGCAGGGGTCAGTGGAGAGCGCCAGAGTTGATTCTTCTTCTCTAGCGTCATTAATAGAAAGACAAAAATACTGGCAGGATAAAGCAGATAAATTAAAACGAGGTCGATAGTTTTCATTTATCGTGCGATTCACTGATTTATTGTTTATCGCGACAGGCCTATTATTTACAGATTGACACTTCATGACAAGACTCCTTCATGTTCATGACAGTGTCATGTCAGTCCTATGCACACTGCTGCAAATAAAGTGTTACCGATTTGTCTTTAACATGATCTTTGAAAGGGAAGTGAATCTGAATCTGCCAGGTGCATGAAAAATATTAACCTCAACTCTTTGACAGTGACCAGTTTCTTTTCCTTTATGTTGGTGTTTTGTTGGGTCTGGTGCTCGTGTCAAACCCGCTGCAGCTTTTTTATGTGGCCCTCAAGACTCCAAATTACATCTATAAGTCTCCAGTTTTTCACACAAAATTCACACAATAAATTTAGGGATTTTACTGCAAATTTTTCTCAAAACTGGTCAAAAGCATTTGATTTAAGTGACTCCTTTTTGTTTTGTTCATATTTTATTCGCTTGCTGTCAGGTTTTCTTTTTGTCAGTCCCAACTCCACTGTGCCATTAAGTGACATTGCTAGTAGATTTAATTAGCACCTCACTTTGCATACGTTTCATCTTGTTGCTGCCATCTAGACATGTAACTTTTTAATGTGCATTCCTTTCCAATGAGTCGATCCCTATCATTCGCCAACAGCGATGTTTCCTCCACATTGTGGATTGGCTTGTGGCCTTACTTGGTCTGAGAGGAATGAAATTAGTGGTGGGAACTATGCAGACACACCCTGTGATGGACTGATCACAGAGAAGCTGCATCCTGAAAAGTAGGAAGAACATCCCTCTGTCCCCCACCTCCTCTCCTCGGTTCATTACCTTTAAAAAAAAACAATCTCTGCTCTCTCACTGGAGCTGGACTAGAGTCAGAAGCATTTTCTTAGCATAGTGTGGTTTGGTGGGAAGACTTCTGAACGATCAATGGTTTAAAGTTGCTCATTAGCTTTAATGTGGAAGATAATGCAATAGAATCTCCCTTGTGTGTCCAGTTTCATCTAGTATAAATGCTGCTTCTTCTTTTTATCTCTTTTGTAATCAGATGACATGACAATTTCCTAACATGAAGTAATGACTGATGTTTTATTGTCTTGGTCACTTCATTGCATTTGAGTCACGTCTGTCTCTTAGGCATTCACTCTTTATGGACTGTTCAACAAGCCACAGTGCCACTTTTGCAGAGATAATAAGGTTAATTATTATTCTATTCTCCTTTTGAATTTGAAGTTTATATTCATGAAACATGATTTAGAAGTAAAATAAACAATTAATGACTTGGTGTGTAAACTAGCAGACAGTTAGATCTTTAAACAGCCCTGGATGCATTGAAAAATGTTTCAATGACATCAGAAACTACACTATAGCAGTGTAGTTTCTACACTACTATTCTACGCTGAATAATAGTGTAGAAACTTTTAGAAGTAAATCCTTTAAAAAAAAAAAAAAGTTACAATTTTATTGTGACGTGTTCAAGATTTTAAAATGGCTGAATGTTTAAAGTCCTGAGAATGCTGGAAACTGTAATTGGATTATTGATGTTAAAATTTCTTAAAATGAGATAAAAGTTCACATTTTACCCAAATGTCTACCGTTTTTGTCTGAGTTGGACTCAAAGCTGATTGAGACATGTAAAATGTGAGGTTATGGTAAAAACATAATTTTAGCTGCAACAGGTTTAGTGTAAAGAAGGTCTCACTTTCCTGGGATATTTTCCGCCTTCACTAGGTCATGAACTTGCATAACTTTAAAATGACATCCAATATGGAACAGAAAGGCTTAGTTTAAACACTGATCTGTTTGAAAACATGTTTAACACACCCTCCATTGTTATTATTGCCACCCCTGGAAAATATGTGTGCAAAATCTTACCCTTTGTTGCTATGGAGACTTGGTAACCCCCCCAAGATGCCATTTGTTGTTGCAGTTCTCCAAACAATTTCCTTATCCTCCCTACTATGTGGTGGCACAATGAAACTGGGTCCTCATCCAGCATTGTTTTTTATAGTTTGTGGTTTTTACCTTTTTATTTAATACCAAGTGCTGAGATAGAGAAATGGTGAGCAATGCCATGTGTGCCTATGGATAGGATTTTCCATTTAAAACTGTCTAAAAATTGACACCGATCAACTTAAAGTACAGAATTAATCAACACATCAGTTGTTATGGATGCCAAATATTTTTGACACATTTTTTTTTTTTTTTTTTTAAAAAGGAAATTTTTTCCTAATGTGCAGCTTCCTCTGCCTTCACTCAATAAATGCCACCATAGAAGATTACACCATTGCAACATAGAGCTCATTTATTTGAAGGTTTTTTTCTATATTTTTTTTACCCGGTGTGCCAATACTTGTGGAAAGAGCTGCATCACCACAATAAGGTTTCTCTCACCAGACTCTTGTGCTCAAACCTGTAATTCATTTGATTTTCCTGGACCTATTAGAGCTGTGATGCATTTCTGGGCCATTTAGGGTTTCCTGCTCTGGATCTTAAGTGGTTAAAGTGTAGTTTCAGTAACGGAGCAATTATGTTAGACTGAGTAGTGCAACTCAATTATGGAGTAAGTTGTATCATTAGGACCCAAGACAAATTGCACAGCCTGTATAATTGGAGACAGTTGGCAACTTGCAACTGACTAAGGTGATCTCATGAGTACGTTTGTCTTGGTGTGTGGGGAACAGATGCGATATGGAAACATGGCGACGTCCCACAGAATGAAATATGATCTGAATTCAGTTCGCTTTTTGTTTTTCTTTTGACCTGCTGATGATGGGACTCATTTATCATCAGCATTTATCATTTATTCTGGTTTCAGATGGAAGTTGAATTGCAAGAATCTACCTTTTTTTTTTTTTTTTTTGTAATTGCTCTCAGAAGTTTCCATTTTTATTTAAAGAGAATATGTGATGGGGGGGGAAACTTTAGAAATTAAAAATCACAATTCTAGTGATTTTTACATTAAAACAGAACCCAACAAACACACAGCTTTAGTTCTGCTTGATCATTTTTTCACAGCATCTTGGAGCCTATCCTGGTATAGCTGAAAGTATTTTAGTTTTCTGACTTAACAATCAAGAATTGTAGTAAATAAAGGGGATGTTGAGCTATCTATTTTTGTCAGAACAAAAAAAATATGAAGGCAAAAACAACTAAAAAAAAAAAAGGTTGGTTTTGTGATGAAGGCCATTTCTCCTCTGTTGCCCGTCGGTACAATCAATTCCTGCTCTTGGACGGTTTGCTGCAGATCTTCTCCCTGTTTCTCCTCCCCATTTCTTTTCAATTTACTGTTCAGTAAAAGCAGCTGGTGCCAAAAAATAAAAGAAGCTAAAATTGAGTGTTTAATAGAAAAGAGGATGTGGTGTGGACTTTTGCTCAGATGCCACTTGGTCAAAAGTTTTGTTTTTCAGAAGACTTGTTCCTCCCTGGAGAACAAAACCGTACTTGACACGTGGATGTTTGTGGAAGTGAGAGGCTGAGTAGGTCTGTGGCATGAGTGTGACTGGCCTTGGACAAAATTCCCCTTTTTTATAGCTGAAAAATTGTGAAATAAATGTTAAAACATGTTTTGTTCCAGCTACATTAAAAAAAATGAACACTCGTGGAATACTATGAAGTCTGGCTGTGTGAATCTTTGTTTCAAGAATCACTAACTTTGTTAGGAAATGACAAAAGGCTCTATTATATTAAAAATCTGATTTATTTGTGTTGCTTCCATCAGTTTTATGGTTGGAAAAAAATAAACAAAGCTGAAATTAGGAGATTAACAAATTAAACCTGCAACATAACATCTATTTGAAAGCAACATAACTGTTCAATTCTAATTGTATTAATGTAGTTTAAAAAAAGCCTTGTACCTTTTTGTCTGATGAAGTTATTAGGATTTTTGTTGACGCTCACTTTCAAAGCTTTAAACTGAACCTGTCCTGTTCACCTGTTCACCCTCTGCATTGCAACCTGTGCATATATTTGCACACGTGTACCTGAATAAACTTGGGGAAAAAAAGATTTTTGGTGCAGTTTCATCACATTTTTCAAATCTTGTAAGCTGCCAGGCTCAGGCTGAAGTTAAGCGCCACCAAACACTGGCGTGTGCTGTGTAGTAAATCTGGACGATTGTTTTGTCTCACACTCATTAAAGACTTGCATGAGCAAACCTGCAGTTATAATATAAGCTCAACTAAAATATTATGTTTTTAAAAAAAACATAACCTGGAGATCTGTCTTTTGTGGCTCATTCCCTTGGAATAAAAGAAAATGTTTTCAGATCCGCCGTTAATTACTATTAATTTTATGTGGTTGATATGCAAAAGGTTCTTTCACATGAGATCGGTTGCTTCATGTCTTTTTTTTTTTTCTCTTTTTTTCTCCTCTGCAGGGCTCCGCCATCTGATGACGTCATACTAATTAGCTGAAGGCAGGCCCACTTCCAGAAGAACTGCTTTTTGGAAGTTTCTGGAATCGGGACGTATCTTCTCTGAGGCAGTCTCGGAGTTCAAACTTTCCTGCCTTTAAAATAAAAATAAATAAATAAATAAAATCCAGGCACATGTCGAGTTCATGAGAAAAATATCCAATAAAGTGTAACAGGAAACACAAATCTGGACTCTGACCTGGAACTGAGATGAATTATTTAATATAGTAGCGGATTCCACTGTATTTCAGGGTTTGGCATAAAGGTTTACTGGGCCTTTTTTTAGGTCTGCACAGGCACTTCAAGGCCAAAGAACTGTTTTCAGGGCATTGCATAGATGGATCCTATGTAGTGTAGGATGTAAATTATTCAAATGTTGAATTAAATTTTGCTACAAAACCTATACTTTTGTCTTTCTTGCATAAGTAAATTGTATAAACAGCCACAGGCATTTAAGGAAGTCATTGCATGAAATTACTTTACAACTCAGCGCACAAAGATGCAAGTAGAAAAATGAGTGTCCTGTTCGACCGACAGTCACAATACAACTGTGTTGAGTAAAAGTTGTGAAAATACCTAATGGTGTTGGCATTAATGGGGGATTTTATTTCTTTGCAAAAAATTGCTCCTACAGGGTGGAGGGGGCTGGGGGTGTTCCTACAAAGCATGAACAAGACACGCATGGAAAAAATACTTGGAAAAAAAACCATACTTTTTTTTTGTAACAATGGTGAGCAGAGGGGTGAGCACTCCACTGCTGATGGAGTGTCGCTTTCCAGCAGCAAAGTGACTTTAAATATTGACAATGTTGAGGTTCAGCTCAAATCATGATTTTGTTAGAACATGCAAAACTCTGGCATATTCAGAAAAGGAGCAGAGTTACAACTTTTAAGATTTTCACCAATCAAGATTGTGTTTTGATCAACAGTAATCACCTTTGTAAGTGTGGGGATTGTTTAAACACACAAGGAAAATACAATCATTGTAAAAACTCATGTTCATAACAGGATATTTGTGCGTTGAACTTTGAGGGAAGATATTAATTGAATGCATTTTGGAAAAGGCTGCAAATTAAAATGTGGACAAAGGAAAGAGCTGTGCACAGTGGTGCAGTTGGTAGCACCGTTGCATTGCAGCAAGAAGGTCCAGGGTTCGATTCCCGGCCCGAGGACTTTCTGCACAGAGTTTGCATGTTCTCCCTGTGCATGCGTGGGTTCTCTTCAGGTACTCCGGCTTCCTCCCACGGTCCAAAAACATGACTGTCAAGTTAATTGGTCTTTGTAAATTCTCCCTAGGTGTGTGTGCATGGTTGTTTGTCCTGTTTGTCTCTGTGTTGCCCTGCGATAGACTGGCGACCTGTCCAGGGTGACCCCGCCTCTCGCCTGGAATGCCAGCTGGAGATAGGCACCAGCAATATGAAGACTATAGCTTTCAAATTCTCACATTTCTCTCTGAACCTTGGTTTATAAAAGTTGAGGGTTTCAAGCAACTTTTAACTTCACTCCAACATATTTAAAAAGGAACTGAAGCAGGATATCTTGATTTATTGCTGTTTTCATTCATTGGGAGCTGCCTGGCAGCAAATAAATCTCAACATGAACTCATCCACTTTCCATGTGTGAATGAAGAAATATCCACCATTTGGCCTGATATATTTACAACTTTCACCTTATAAAACGTTTTCTTTCAAATGCCTTTTATTTAATAAACAGCTGTCCAGGCAGGTTATTGTTGGCTCAGTGATACACAATGTGCAAATAAAGAATTTCAAAGTGGGGTGCATTGGTAGATGATGGGTTCCCAATTCAATTTGCATTGAGCGACGCTTGATGGTCCACTAAATAAGACACCAAAACTGGCTGAGAGTGTTTATTACGCAGTCCTAATACTTTTTTTTTTTTTTTTTTTTACCAACAGCTGCAAACCAGATCAAAAGAAAATAACAACAAAAAATTTAAAAATAAAATAAAACGAGCATATTACAAAACTAAAAGGCAAGAAATGTGTCCTTTTGACCTGTCAATCCAGGAAAAACATATAGAAAACTTTTAATACCTACTTCTCATAATATCACCACTTGAAAAAAACCATAACAAATCATAGTCAACGAGGCATCTTTCAGGAAACTTATTTGGAAATTAATTTAAAGATATTTAATGATTTAAAAACAAAATTTTTAGTCTCGGTTCCGTGAGTGAGTCAGTCAGCGCGTCTTTGGATCGGGGAATTCAGCTGAACGTGTGGGAGGGCCACGCCCTCCGCGTCAGCGGCTCTGAAGGCGGCTTTAAAGTGAAGTTCCGGCCGCTCCGTCTTCACTGTCGTCCCGAGGCTCATCGCTGTAACTTCCCTCTCTGTGCGGCTGCCAGGAACAGCGGCTCTGCTGCGATGCTTCATCCCACGGCGCGGCAGGTTTCGCAACTCTGACTCTCCTGACGCAACGCGCTAAATCCACAGGTAAAGCTCACCTGTTTGATCGTGTTTCTCATTATTTAACTGCGCTGTAGTAAAACAAAAAAAAACAAAAAAAAAAAAACAACAACAACAACCTTTTTCTTGTTTTCTTTAATATTTTGTTCGTGGTTCTGGTTGGATTTCTAACCCTGTAACCGGGTTTAATGGACCTGGCCGGACCCAGAGCTGTAAAGTTGCGTAACAAAAACCTCAGAAAGCCTCGCGTTTGATCCTGGCTGGACTGTCAGGTTAAAATGCGTTTTTCAGCAAGATGTGGACGCCTGACTCTACTAACGCAGCGCACAGCTGACGGCAGTAACTAGATCGTCAAACTTTACTAGTAACTTTCTAGTAACTTTCTTTCTTATTTATCAGCTGTTTCAGAGTTAAATCTGCTTACAGCACATTTGTCTGATAACCTGATCTGGCCTGTTGCCTGAATTCCTCAAATATGATACTTGCAAAGTATTTTAAGTGCGGGATTCATCAGCTGAGTAGAGTCAATACATTTTTTTGATTGTCTAATGTTAGAAACCCCAGTTCTACTCTAAACATGTGTTATTCGGTGATCATAAACTGCAGACATTTTCTGATTCGTCATTTATGCATTATCCTACTTCATCTTTTCCTTTTACAGGCTGGTCCACAAAATGGCTCAGAATAGCTGTCATTATGATCAGACCATGGAGTTCTTCTACGAAAGAGGCGGTTCGAGAGAAGGGTTGAACAGCACCCTGCTCATCACGGTCCAAGTGGTCGGCTCCACCTTCTGCATCTTCATCCTGGTCGCTAACTCCATGGTAATCGCTGCTGTCATAACCAATAAGAGGTTCCACTACCCCTTCTATTACCTTCTTGCCAACCTGGCTGCCTCGGACTTCCTGGCAGGCATCGCCTACGTGTACCTCATGTTCAACACGGGCGACGTGTCGCCAACGCTCACTATTAGCGAGTACTTCTTCCGCCAAGGACTTCTGGATGTCAGTCTCTCGGCGTCTCTGGCTAACCTTCTCGTCATCGCTCTGGAGCGCTACATCTCCGTCATGAACTGGAAGGTCCACAGCAACCTGACCAAGAGGAGGGTGACCCTGTTGATCGTCCTGGTGTGGAGCATCTCCATCTTTATGGGGGCTGTGCCCAGCATGGGCTGGAACTGCATCTGCAGCCTGGAGAGTTGCTCTCTGATGGCGCCCATCTTCAGCAGGAGCTACCTGGTTTTCTGGTCGGTCTCCAACCTGACCATTTTTGTTGCGATGGTGGCAATCTACATGAGGATCTACGCTTACGTCAAGAAGAAGACGACGATGCTGATGTCGCACACCTCCAGTTCCCTCAACCGCAAACGGACGCCAATCAAGCTCATCAAGACGGTCATGGCTGTGCTCGGTAAGTACTGCCCGGGAAAGAGGCTCCGGGTTTATTGGAAAGGGAGGTTCTTTTAGAAGGTCCATATAATGTATACACATATATTAGTTTAAATGCAAACATGGTGATGACTTTACGCTTTAGGAAACTGTGTTTAGATACACCGACATGATATTGTCGAAACTGGAGTTGTTTTGGGACAATAGAGGTCTGCTTTGATCACATAAACGATTATAGCATCTACAACCTACTAATCTGGATTTATGCTAGATGGAAATTCCAAGTGAATTATCTATGCAGGTAAGATAAGAGCAGTGGATAATCTGATCACAGTACCTCAAATTAAAACTCTAAAGCAGGGATCTGCAGTTGCAGTCCTCAGGTGTCCTGCAACTTTTTGATGCCTTCCTGCTCCAACACACCTGAGTCAAGATGCTGGTTTAACTCCCTGGCATGTGAGCAAGTTTAGCTGAATCTGCCTGCTGATTCTGCAGGGATGCATCCAAACGTTTCAGGACAGCTTACCTTGAAGACCGGAGTTACCCATCCCTCCTTTTAACTCTTCGCAACATCTCTTTGCAGTATTGTTTTTTTTAATTTTCTTTCTCAGTATGAATGAAAACCTCCTAATTTAAAATTCTTTAACACAAAAAGTGAAGCAGCCTGCGAAACGTTTCAGATGCAAACAAAAGACAAATTGAGTTTTAATGAGATCCATGCGAGCCACTAATTTGTTTAGTGACGTTTTTAGTTGTGTACTAAAATCTAAAGTAACTGAAGAGCTCTGATGTGTGTGTTAGGCTCAGGTTTAGTCTGCGGCTGGCACAGCAGGACTTCAGCAGGTCATACAACAAGCAGACTCTGTTACATGGCACGCCCCTGATTCCAAAGCACCCGCATCCAGAGCTCACACGGTTACACCTTTACTGCAGCGCTGCCTCGGTTCGGTGCGCGGCATATCAAAGGCCTCTGATGAAGTCGTCTTTGTGTGGCACAGACCAGATAAAAGGAATCCAGGTATCATCAGGTATCAGATTTGCTTAAAAAGAACCCAGCTAGGCTGCAGAGCAAACTGTTGTGACACTTATTAGCTTGGATTCAACTTTTGTTTGTTCCTGTTGTTTGAAATCTGGAGCAAACTTCAATGCTGCCTTGGTGAAATATTTTTATCTCAGCATTTTCAGTTTTCATCCCAACTGAAAACATACACAAGATGGTTGTTGTGTCTCCTCCGCAGAAAACACTCTGTAATTTGGGCCGTCCTCTTCTTCCGTCCACACGGCTCCATACTGTACTGTATGGTACATAAGAGCTGTTTGCCTGTATACACCCTTTATTTCAAGCTGCCGTGTAATTATCCTCTATGCGAGCGGGCTGCGGCACGGCCTGTGTGGCCAGCCGTCGGCCACAACACATTGGCCTTCAGCGAACGTCCCCAACTCCGAGAAAAGCAAAAGTTATACTTTAAGACTCTGGCAATTGTTTTCAGATGCTACTCAGTAGAAGTTCGTGTGTGTGTGTGTGTGTGTGTGTGTGACTTAGCGGGGCTTGATGTCTGTCTGTTTGCTCACCTTAAGGCTCGGTATAAAATAAACTTAGCCCGGTGCGTCATTTCAATTAATAATTTGATTTTCTAAAATACCTGTGCGCTCCAGATCTTACAAATAGACAGATAAAGAATAAAGAAAAAAAAGGACAGGGGCAAGTAGTAAAAACCTTTGTTCTCAACATGAAGTCTTTTGCTCAACCGGAGAAACCAGTTTAGGATGCTGGCTTTGTTCATAGAAGACTGAAATGAATGAAGGTACCTGGAAATCTACACCAGGTACAACTCTGGAGCAGGACGCTTGTCCAGGGCATTTCTACGACCTCATAGTGACTCTGATCTGGTGCGTATATGCTTCAAACTCTATTAAGTAGATGGAAACCATCAGAAAGGTTGGACTTGTACATGAATTGAAACTTGTTCCAGCTCAACTTATTCAACTATCAGATTGATAAATAATAAATAAAGCAACAAGCGTTCAGAATGTGTCCATAAAAAAATCCTTCCTTTTGTCAGCGCTAGAGCAGAGCCAAGCCCACTTTCAAACAAGCGACTCAATCTGTTCATGGACTCTTAAAGAAGGTCACCTTTTTTGTCTTAGACTATCAAAACGGAGCAAAGCTTTGGTTTATCTAGCCTAAACATACTTTTCAAATGTAAAAACTTTAATGGTCCTCTTGATCTCCTCTGTCTGCTTTGTGCAGAAGCAAACAAAGCAAAGTGAGCTGCAGCAGCGCCTTGCATCTGCATGTTTACAGAAATGCTGGCAGTGCAGGCAAGTCACCGCCTGCAGCTTCCTCCCTCTGCAACTTGTGTCCCAACACGCTTGCAGTAAATGTCTAATTTGCTTGTTCAGTGTCATGGCGAGTTAAAGGCAGATAGAGTCTGAATAAGGAGATTAGCTGGAAACCAGGACACACCTTTTTTTTTTTTTTTCATATAAAGGGATGAGTTGCACTAATGTTACAGAAAGATAAGGAAGTTTTCCTTACAAAAGGGGAGTAGCGTGAAAACTAGCGTGCATGGTTGCATTACACGCACACGGGGCAGATGATTGTTTTGTGCATCACTGAGATGCATCAATCAGCGGTTTTGTGGCCAGGTTCCCATCAGCATATTTTGTAAAGATCTGATAGATCAGTTTAGAGATTAGCAGACTGATTCATTTTAGAAGAATTATAAATAACCATTTTTAAATTTAAACTTGAACTGAGTCTTTTGCAATCAAATGTTAATACCGAAATGAAGCATTTATGGCCTAAAAACAGCCCAAAGCTTCAAATAAAATCCAACTAAGAAGTATTACAGCACTTCTCAGATTATTAGCTAAGCACAATTAGATTAGATTAATATAAAATTGTTTATCACTCAGGCATACAGGTGCCCGAAAAGCCTTAAAATTAATGTAGCTCTGCAGTTAAACAGTATTTCACTATTATTTCAGAAATAAAAGCAACACAACAGAATTGAAACATTATATTAACCTGTAGTTAGCATCCTACATATCAATTAGTGCACTTACTGCTGTAAGCATGACTAAATGCGCATTCTCTGCACGATTTTACGAGCCAACGTGTCCAATTCCAGCTTGTTCCTTAACACGCTCTGAAACCTCAAAGGATAAATCAGAGCAACTTTGCCTCTTATCAGCCCAAAATGCAGAAATCCCTTTACAGAAACGCACTTTCCTTCTCAGAAGTTCCTGATACATGTTGCTCTTCCTCTGAAGTGAAATATTTATCCCTCAGTGATACTGAAATTAGCATAAATCCTTCGCATTGAAGAGTGTTTTTGTCTGTCTCATGTGATGAATTCACTGATCCGGAAGAAAAGATTGGACATTTATTTTCAGGCCATCTGATCATTAATTGGTCAGATGGCCAATTAATGATCCAATGAGAAAGAAAATTCTTGCCAGTCTTCACCCGTTTTCTCTGTGGGTCTTTGATTTTAAGGAAGTGTTATAAGTGATAAAATCTTTCTGCTTATCAAGAAATAAGTTAAATAAAAGCGACTAAAAAACTCAACAGTTTAAAATCAACCAATGACTTATGACGGCTCCCAGTGTATTATGCTGCGATTTAGAGTTTTAATTTCCTCTTTGAACTGACAAATATTTCAGTTGCTTTTCATATTTCCTTATTTGTTTGAGTTACTGGTGGAAGTTAAAGCCTCCAGCTCTTATTTGTCCAAACATTGAAAAATTCATTCAGAAAACAGTTTCTTGCTCATTCAAAGATGTATGAATTGTGAAACTATATTACATCAACACAAGTGGAGGGAATGTAGAATTTAGGACTTGCGCACGTTTATGATCACTTTTGTTTCTGTTTTTAGGAGCCTTTGTGATCTGCTGGACCCCCGGTCTTATTGTCATGCTCTTGGACGGCCTTCACTGTGAGCAATGTAATCTGAAGAAACTGAAGAGCTTGATGCTGCTTTTGGCTGTCGCCAACTCCGTCATGAACCCCTGCATTTACTCCTACAAGGACGAGGAGATGTGGACAACGTTCAAAAACCTCATGCGCTGCATCGGAAACGGCACGCGGCGACAGCGGTCGACACGCGCCAATGCCAAGCCGCTGGGCTCCAGTCAGGACGCGAGCACGACTCCGCCGGCCTCAGAGGAAAGAAAAAGTGATGACAATGGATCACTCGATTCGTGAAACTTCGTCTTGTGGTAGATTTTGCAGAATTGCTCTCCGAGTTGCACACATGGAAACGTTGTGAAGACTCTGCCGACTCGGACAAAGACAGTTTATCCGTAAAGGTTCTCCATGGATTTTCCTCAGCTTGAAGACGCTCTGCAGACCATCTGGTCAAATAAAAAGAGATACGGTGACGTTATGCACTACTAAATTCTCTAATGGCTGTAAAAATGTCCGGTTTTACTAGGGTTTCATCCATTTGGGCACATTACTCCACTCCATGTGTAAAGGGAGATTCATTGCAGTTTCATCGTGTTTTCTATCAGTGTCATCAGATCTGTGGCTCATCTTAAGAGAGGGTGATGCTGCGCCCCAGTGATTGATGAAGTAGGTGCATTCAAACATTTTGAACCCTGAAGTGTAAAAGTTGTACGAAGCAGGATGTTCTTTGTATTAGGGGTTTGTTGATATTTGTTGTAAATAGATTTTTTTTTTTTTTTTTTTTTACTGCATGTGTATTTAAAAACTATAATGGAGGATTCAGAATTAAATATGCTTGGGCAGGGCTGAATTTTAAAGTTATGTGTTTGTGTAAATGACTGTAAACTGCTGTAAAGGAACTCTATACTTGAACATAGTATAAGAAGATTTTTCTTAAATACCCCTTTTTATACCTCTTGATCCATCTCCTCTTTTTTTTTTATTACTCATGGAAACAGAAACTTCCTGTTAAAGAACCTGATGAAGGCAAACATGCTTTCCTGCACCGTTTATAAAAAATAATAAAAAAAATGCCTCACCTCTCTGCAACACACTGGATTCCTGCAATAGATTCAGCTGATACTGTTTTCAGCATTGAGGAGGGTAAGACAGTGGATCCCTCTGCACACAGACAGTTGCACCAAACCACTGCAAGCTGGCCACATCGCGAAACCCGCAGCAGGGTTCAGCTGACTTTTTATTAAATGTGTTTATGCCAGCACTGCTGCAAAGAAACCCTTCATCATCAAAGCTATTTGAATCTTTTCTTTGACTTCAGCTTTATAAAGCTGCTCAGCTGAAAGATTTGAAGCTCCAATAATGAAGCGGAGATTACCCATGCTCGTTCCCCTTTGACCGTTGGACTTGTCGAATCATCAACCGACTTGCATAACACTTCTGGCCCACTTTTTTATAGCCTGAATTTGTATTTTATACCATATAAATGTGTAATAGACCTGAAAACTAGATCACACCATGCATGCCTGTCCTGTAGATTAGTGGAATAAAATTATTGTCTTGATTTAGATGTTTTCCTTGTCCTGCATACTTCATCTTGGATGAACATGACTCCATGCTGGGGTTCATAATGACCTTAAATACACATCTAAAAAACTGAGGATCTGAATTGTAGAGTTTGGGATAAAATAGATTTTTATGTTTTATTGTCTAGTTTATTTAAAATGAGACAATGATTGCCGTCATGTACTTTTTGTTATATTAAAAAAACAAACAAAAAACGATACTTTGAGAGAATTGATTATGAGAAAAGAACCTGCTGATGTATTGATGTTAACTTTTTATACATTTCATAAATTGCTGTTTCCAAATCTTATTGGGCTTCCCTTGTTTGACATTAAAATATGGATTTACAAATCAACTCATTTCGGAAAGTGGTTTATTTGTCCAACGTCCTTCTATAATCCGGACTAATTCTTTTATAAACAGAATGAGATTCTGGCACCTATTAAATTTATTTACAGCGCAAAATTATCTTTGTCTTCTCTACCTTTTTCTGCCCATCACTAGAGGAATCATGTGCAATTTAAGTGTTATTGATCAAACTGTTATTTGATTTTGTTTCATGTGATGAAGATAACAAATATTGCTGTTAGTGACATCTATCATAAACAGCACCATCTTCACATTTAAAAGGAACAATTAAAGTTTGTGCAAATCGTGAGCCCAGTTGCTTGATCAGTTGCGTTTATTACAAATAACAGTTTTGATGAAACATTTAGCATAAAAGCAGACAAGTTCATTGCCAGTCTGTTCAGAGCATCTTGTTTTAACTAAGTCTAATGAAGTCTTGTGTTGATTAGAAGCCAGGAGTATTACACAGAGCATAGTCAGTAGGAAATTTTTAAATGGTGATTAGTAAAAAGAAAAGTTTATTTAAGTAATCCAGGGCGCTCCCTACTTGGCTTAGAAAACTATAAAGACTCAAAAGTCATTTTAAAGTTACGATTATATATTATGTTTCTGGCTGGATAATTATTCTCAGAACCCCAATGTTGACACTCCAATTGAGAATCACAAATTATCTTTATATAAGTGGCATTTAGAATCAATAATTAACTCACTGGTAATCACACTAATATATTTTATAATCATCTAAGTAAAGAAACTAAATATAACATCAACAAACATGAACTCTAGCCACCAGAAGGGTAATTGCAAATGTTCACTGCAATGCAAACATTATAAACGAATGCTCACAGCGTTATTATCCCCAGGAAAATTGAACTTTATCAACACAATGTGTATGTTTAAATTATGAGATCTGAACGCTGAAATTTAAGGGAAACGTTTGAGGTAAATGAGGAATACAGAAAGAACTGAACTCAATAGAAATGTTTTGTTAATCACACAGAGGGGAAATTCACTTGTTATAACAGTCCAGTAACAAAATATGTGAATATATCAACAACTGTGTATTAATGAACTACTTACAGATAAAATAGAATAAATACCCCCAAATATGTCTGGCTTTAAAATGTAGAACAAATAATTACAGAACATATTTTGCTTCTTCTTTGCTGGAGGTTGGAACATCCGGCTGAGTTTGACGTCAGTCCAGAGAAGAAGTCACAATTTCAACATAAAGGTTGTTTGCGATGCAAACAGCACTTTTAATTTGTTCAGTTTAGAGTTGCAGAGGCCACATTCAAAATTGACTTTAGAGGCACTCTTTCAAGTGTGTCTAGTAAAATAAACATGTTGCCACCATAGCTTACTACTGCCATATCTCATGTCACAGCTCGGGTTAGTCAGACTCGTAGGGCGTTCCAATTGATTTTTTCCTACTGGGAAAGTTGGAATTTTCCAGTTCTGAGTACAACTGGAACGTAGCATTATTACCTGGGTGTTTAACCAGAGAGAGAACTAAAATACGTAGGACAGTGCGACTTGAGGAACTTTGGACACCCCTGGGATAAAGGGATATTCACCAGGAAGAAGGCCAAAAGGTATAGGAGACAATGACTTCAAAACCAGGCTTAGATAAACTGATAAGACACACCTTACTTTTGACCTGGGTACGTCGGTGTAGACTTTCAGTCACGAGGACATGGCCATTTTAATCACTTAGACAAAAGACATATTTCTTCTCTGAAGAAAATGTTTCTTCAGTGAGATTGTTCAGAACTGAAGAAGCCCTTGAATTTTAATTGCATGAGGAGAGAAACTTATTCAAAGAACAGGAGAAACAATCCAGCTGCTTTTGATTCATGCTCATTTTTGGCTCTGCTTTTGTTCTGCCGCCTGTTAACGAACAGGACTGGACTCAGGAACTGCAGTCCTCAACCTGAAACACTGTCAACAATTTATCACACTGTAACCGGTCTGCTTCTACCGCAACTGCATGAAAGCAAAAAATAAAGAACTCTTTCTGGAACTTCATGTGTAAAATATGCCGAAGCAACAACTGGCTACGGTGAATAATGATGCAACTTCATTTCAAGTAAGTGGATCAGATCTGGAAAATCCAAGGAGCTTCTCTGATTGATTCTCATTCTGAGTCGCCTGACTGACATTACAAACTGCAGCCTCGCCAGGGGGGAATTTAGGTCACTTTTAAGGAAAATAATGCAACTGTGAACAACAAAACTAGACATGATACCACTCGATTCTAAGAAATATTCTGGACTGGAAAAGCCAAAATTCAACCCTTTAAACGTAACACCTGATCATGGATTAATTCTGAGTTATTTCAAAAGTTTACTAAATCCCAAACCACCAAAACAAGATTCAACTTAAATCATTTTTAAAGTGTTTTCACATCACAGCGACTTCCAGGGTGTAAAAACAACATCTCAACAACAAAATCTGTGGAATGAAATATTATGTCACGATGTAGAGATTTCCACTAGCCTTGATAAGAAGAGGAAAAAGTGGATCTTTTTATGTTTTTTTTTACGGTATAACAGGAATAAGGACCTTTTGAGAGCGTGTTAACATCATGCTGCGCTTCACTGAGTTTAAAAGAATGATTTTGAGTTCAACATGATTGACTGGGTTCTTGTTTTACTACGGTCATTTTACCAGGGGCGTCAAACTCCAGTTCTCAAGGGACGGTGTCCTGCAACTTTCAGATGTGCCTCTGCTGCGCCTGAATAGAATAATTAGGTCATTAGCAAGGCGCTGGAGAACTGATCTATACAAAGAGGAGGTAGTTAAGCCATTTCATTCCAGTGTTTTGTTCCTGTGGCACATCTGAAAACAGCCGGATGCCTTGAGGACTGGAGTTTGACACCTGCGCTTCAGACAATCACAAATTTCCTCTTTACTGAGTAGAATATAACAGAATATACTTTATTGATCCCCAACGGGAAATTGCTGTTTGTTGAAAGCTACGCCATCTCAGGTAATAAATACAAAGTTTGTAAAATGTAAATGTACCTAAAAGTGATAATTTCAAAATGACTAGATATTTACTTATTTGTAAATATTTACTTATTTGCAAATAAGTAAATAAATGAAATGAAACTTAAAAAATAAACGCATTAAACTGTGTGTGTCAAAACTTTTTTCTTTCTTTTTTTTTTTTAACAATATCAAGATTCAAATTTTACTTCCTCTAAATATCTTAAATCTTATATCTGAAACACCAAGTACAGCAGAACAACTACAGGACGTGAAAAGTCAACGTTAAAAAGTATTTCATTCATAGTCCCTTCACTTTTTGCAAGAATCCCTTTTTTAAATGTCAACCTACGACACGTAGTATTATTCTTTGTCATTACAGATCCACAAGCGTTTTCATTTTACTTTCCATAACCTGTTTCACAGCATCAGCCATTAATCTTCTATAACGAGATTCCATTTAACCTGTCGGGTGCGTTCCCAGATGTGCAAATCCTGAACAGACTGGAAAAAGTGGCAAAACAACAACAAAGTTTTGTCCGTTCCTCTGTTGTTGTTCAGTAAGCAAGAAAAGGAGAAAGAAGTGCGGTTTCATCATTATCACAGCAGAAAGTTTTATTTAACAATAGTTATTTGATTTCCTATGTTACTGTTCTGGGGTTAATACAGAAGATGACAGACTTGCACATTTTGAACATTTTAAAACCCTTCAACTTTTCTGGTAATGACCTGAAGCTTCTCTCCTCTTGAGTTCATCCAGGAAAAGTTGCCACAGTTGCCTCACTGAGGAATGTTCATGTTGCAAGAGAAGTATCATAAAAACTGGCAAGCAGCCAGATGCAGGTTTAGGAAACACAGAGGCCAGGAAACGACAACAATAAAGACGTAATGTTGCAATATAAAGCCATTTTCACCACCCTGATATGGGGCAAAGAGAACTTAATTAAGTGGTAAACCTATTTTCATGATTTACTTTCACTTACCTAAATATCGTCCATGTTCCTATCACAATAGGAATAAATCATCTCCTGCGAGGAAACGTCAAGAATTTATTTGAACTAAAACTAATTTGCTGTTGAACTGAAAGAGGCAGACTTTTTATTTTTACAAAACCATTCTTATTTTCTTTGACAACTTGTTTATTTTAATTTGTGCTATCTATTGTTATCTTTTTTTTTTAAATCTTATTTCTTGAATTATTTGTAAAAATGTAAGTTCAGCTGCATTGATCACTTCCTTTATTCCAGCCTTCTTTCTCTTTCTTTAAGTGTTGAGAAAGCAGCAGCCTCTCTGCTCAGATGTAGGAGTCTGTGTTTCTCTCCTAAATGAAGTTCTACTTTTTGTTCTTCTGTAACACAGAAAGTACTCCTGGATCAGTGCTTCTGTTTCTTTTTGTCATGTCTTCTGTAATTTCTCGTCTAAGCAGATGGCCACTTGATTCTGCTGGACGTTTCTTCCCGGTGCTAAAGGGGAGTTTTCCGTTGTCACCTCATGCTTTCTCAGAATGATGAATCAACAGCGCTGTCAGCTGTCGCTACTTTCTCTTTAGGGAGGAACGAATCCTGCAAGTCACTGATTCTCTGAAATCTGCTCGTTTTCCTTGGATATGAAACGTTTTAATCAGTTTCAATAATAAACTTACCGCACTGTTTAACTAGAATCAGCTGTATTGCATGTACTTCACTTTGAATCTGTCTGTGTGATTGGATTGAATTGTATTGTTTTCTGAAGTTCAGTGAGATGATGTGTTGTGAATTTGTGCTATGCTGTCTAATTACAATTGAATTGAATATAATAATAATAATCATCATCATCGGCTACTCAGTGCTGCAGTGGTTAGCAACGTCACATTGCAGTCAGAAGGTCACACAACTATTAATAAGAAGAATATTAGCAATATTAAACATAAAAATGTGCAACACAATGAACAAAAAGAGTGAACAAGATATGCGATTTACTTCTGATGCCAGTTTTAAGGCTACTGAATTCAGCTAAAGTAAGATTTATTGTACAGTTAAAATAGTTTGAATATTTCTATAGATCTTGAGTTTCATGGCAGCAAACCAACAAGTGATCCAGGGAGGAGAAGAACAAGCCGATCCACGAATTAGTACTGAAAGTATCTGCTGACTTCACTGGCTTGACTTATGATGGTTTCTATTGCTGCAGAGCCATGAAGACTGAGACACATGATTCAGATAAGAGAAAATTCAGACGACTTTGACTTCTAGAAAAATAAGTGAAGTTATAAATAATTACACTTTTGTTTTCAGAGAAAATATATATTGCATTGAGCTGCAAAATCACAGTTTCATCCATCAAAAATGTATTTCTCTTGTATCTGCAAACGTGAAAAAACTTCATGTGGTTTAAATTATGTCCAAGCTGTTTGGATGGAGCTCTTTGGATGCTCTGAAGAGAAATCTGTGGACCTGGCGTGACTGCTGCCTGCCACTCTGGTTTTGCTTACCCAAAAATATGAGCCGTAAACTGCACAGAGAGGCAAACTTTCTTCTTCTGCCCTGCTGTAATTACGCATTCTTGGGCAACCAGTTAAATTGTACAGATGTACAGAAATGTTGCATTTCGGTTTGCTTTGAATTTTAGAGCAAACATATGTGAGTAAAAGTAAAAAAAATTTAAAAAAATAAAAAAATCTTTACCATGTATCGGCGTGCAGAAACGTTCCTGTTGGTTGTGAAAATGTGGAACTCAGATTAATGACAAGTTCAAAGCTAAATTTGGTTTTAGATCAACAAGTCAGTTTTGTGAACCATTTTATTCACAAACATACTGAGGTTAGTGGAAATCAGAAGGAGAAATATGTAAAGAATGAGATGATGCCTTCAGATGTAGCTCGGACCTGAGGATGATGCTGACAGAGACTAATCACTTTATTAGGTGCAATGGTTTATTTGCTTGTCAACACAGATGGTTAATAAGCAAACATATGACAGGAAGTCAAAAATATGGTGAAAACAATTCAGATCCAGACAGCTTTATTAGCACAAATGGACAATTTCTTTGTAGTCCTATAAATTCCCCTCTAAAATACATCCACAAACCAAAATATACAAAACTATACTTCAAAACAACTAAAAGAACAAGAAACAACAAAAACACAAAATGAATGCAGAGGAAATGAGGGAACTGAAGTGATTTAATGGTATAGTTGTTGGTGCTCGACCAGCAGAAACTACGGATATTCTTGGATTTTAAATCCTGTGTCCTGCAGTTCACTTTGTGAAAACATCTATTTAATGTCAGAGGTCCCAGGAAGAAGGCATGCCACCTCTGAATGCTCATCATGACCACATCGTATTTTTAAAAGCTCAAGAGAATCAGATTAAAGAAACAGCATTGTTACCTTTACAGTTTGATGGAAAACTTGATCATCTAGCATCTTCACAACTTGCATTATAAATGTATGCAGCAAGTCTGACACTTGAGGCAATGTACAGTCCCTGTAAAGACTAATTTTAAACAGTTTTTGTGTTTGTGTAAAGGACTTGGCTTTGTCAGCCTGGACTAGCGCAGCATTTTTGTGTAATTCCAGGAATGTGGTTGCGCCGGACGAGTGTCACAACGGTTCTCGATGTCATCATGAAATGACGCTCAGTCGGGTTCAATGTCTCGTGCAGACAGTTTTCTCACCTTTTACCAGTCATGAACAAGACTTTCAGGTTCAGCTGAGTTTGTGATCGTCATCAAAAATCACTTCAGGTTTTGCCCTTAACTCGCAATGCTCTTACTACAAGTGAAATACAAGCATTAGGTCATTTAAAGATGTGGAGCGGATCCACCATAATTTTAAGCAATGTGAGTTTAAAATTAATGTAAGTCAGGAAAAACATCTTACATACATATTTTGTATTACATTAAATAGCGTTTATTTGTTCTTTTTGATCAGTGTTGTGAATGCAATAGAGTTACATGTCTGCAATATTGTGCCAAATCTTTCCACTTCCCTGGAAACTAGTGTCAACCAAAAGTAAGTGTTAAGTAAATACATATAGAGTTGAAAGGAAGTATTTGTATACAAAGTGTAAAAATACACTTAACCTCTTTTCCTCACTCTTTTACATGAAATTAAACTAAACCTTTCCAGTTAAAGATCAGCTATGATAATCAAAATACCGATAATGCCATTATCAGTAAAGTGAGTTTTGTACTGATATCGGCTGAAATGCCACTGATCGAGCAAAAGTCCAGATTACAGTTAACAAATCCCAACCTATTGCTGAAATACAGGGCACCAGCATCAGGCTGTGTTAGTGTTTTTCTATGTTATGGTAGTGAACTCGTAGTGTGTGAACCTGAGTTCACTTCTGCTGATTTAAAGGGAAACAGTTTGTGTTAAAGTTCCACTAAAGAATAACTGTGAAATGATGAACATAAAAACAAACGTACAAAAGCAGGTAAAAAAAAAAAAAAAAAGAGAGAAAAACTAACAAAAGCATGCAGACCAGACGACCTGAGGATGGGGAAGTGCTGGCATGCAGCAACAGGTCCCTCTGTCACAAACACAAAGACTTCACAACACAGCAAGTCTAATAAATGTAAAGATTTTCTGTTGCTCATCAACACCCACACTCATGACTCATACTCTAACGTTGTTTTCTTTCACAGGCACAAACTCAATTTAATATTTTGTTGTGGGGCCCAAGATTCCTGGCGGCGCCTCTGCACAAACTACTTCAGTAAATGCAGACACGTTTAATAACGAAGGTATCGAAATAGGTGAATTAAACTCTAAAGAGGAACAACTTCACCTGTGTGCATTAAGATTTTTTATCCATTAGCAACAACTTTGAAAATGCGTTTTTCCAGAATTTTGAACTGACTTTAGATAAAATCGCACGTAAAAAGCTAAACTGATGTATATACAGCTCTTCAAAAAAAGGGGCATTTCTACTTTTCAGCATACCTTTTTATTGGATCATATTCAATCCGCACATAGTTTTGCAATGGTTCTAAAGAAAAATGGCAAAAACAAAAAACATGTCTCAAAACCTCATTCTTCAGTTCTTTTTCTGCAGTGATAAGCACATGCTTTTAGTTCAAACCAGGGGTGTCAAACTCCAGTCCTCAAGGGCCACTGTCCTGCAGTTTTTCGATGTGCCACAGGTACAAAACACAGGAATGAAATGGCTTAATTACCTCCTCCTTGTGTAGATCAGTTCTCCAGAGCCTTGCTAATGTCCTAATTATTCTATTCAGGTGTGGTGCAGCAGAGGCACATCTAAAAGTTGCAGGACACCGGCCCTCGAGGACTGGATGTTGACACCCCTGGTTCAAACCGTTACATTTCAGTGTTTCATCATTTGGTGGGGTAAACATTAACTCCAGCAATTTGTCTACTGGAAAAAAGCATACAATGCAGAAGTTGTGTTTGAGTTTCAGTGTGCTGGGACCCAGGGAAACTGTCTGCAATGAAACACTGACTGTAGAATATCAACAAATTTCTTTGCTAATTTGTGGTGAAGATTTGTGGACTCAGCTCCAGCTCTCTTGACTCTGATATTCCTAAATGAAATCTGGTGCAGCAAATTGCCTTCAGAGGTTAGAAAAGAGAGTCTACATGTGTACACTTTATCCTTAGCATAAATACAGCTGTCCTGTCAAGACCAAAGGGAACATTATTGAATAAACATCATAAAGGCCAAGGAGCTCAGCAGACAGGCCAGGGATGAAGTTGGGGAGCTGTTTAAAGCGGGGTAAGTTTAGAAAGCAATAACTTAAGCTTCCAAAATGTCACAAAGCACTTCAATGTCTTAAACTTGAAATTAGAAACAGAATGGCGCAGCTGCCACCAAGACATGGCTGTCAAGAAGACATGCAAAGCTGATAGAGACGTGTCTCTATCATGCAAATTAATTTATGAATTTGTGACGGCATCGCTTGTGTTTAAAGACGTGCAAGTTTGAGGAGCAGAAAAGTTTGCTTTTTTCCAAACTTTTCCATCAAGTTACTTGTTCATGTTATTAAAATGACGCGTGTCTGACAACAACATCAGGTTGTCATACTCAGGACGAGACACTATTCTGGAATCCAGTGTTGTCTTCCCAGTAGATATTTTGTTTTTCAAGTTGATAGATACAATGAGACGAGTGAAAAGCCAAGAATCTGCTTATTCAAATAACAAAGAGCTCGAGCAATTTAGCAGAAATTTTGACCCAAGTTCGTTGAAGGAGATGAACGTTTTTATTTGTTGTTGACAGAGGTTCAAATACACAGCATGACTCACCGGATTTGCTTTTATACATCCACACTGCTTTAAGGACCCTACAACGTGACTCATAGCCAAAATTAACCACACAAACAAACACAATGCATAAGATTTTCAATAGTAGGTTGAGAAGGAAGCTCAGCCTACTAAGTGAACAAATATAAAAATACCTGTTTCCTGGATAAACGTCTGTGTTTCATAATCTACATGGAAAATCATTTCAGACAACACTGAAACTCCCACATGAGAGTCAGCAGGACATCCTATTTGTTCTGGGTGTGGAGTCTGCAAGGGTAATTAATTTCTCTGCTGTGTCCAACACATAAATTAGCTGTCTACTAGAAGGATGTTCTGCCCCCAGCAGCACGAGGAGTTTTTTATGGGAAGCTTCACTTTCAAAACAGGACTGCTGGCGACTGCTGAGTGTGCAAAGTGTGCAAAATATCTCCAGCACAACAAGTGAGAGCTTTGGTCATTGTGTTACTTTCAGGTTTTTTCAGTATTTCACGTTGCATATACAGCTTTTATACTTTGAATCTGATCCAAAACAAAAAAAAAACAGCCACATTGTACATCTGCAGCAATCACCAAACAAACTGCTTCTTTTCACTCTATAATTTCCTCTGTGGGTGGCTTCTTAAAGTCAGCCAGAGGAACACTCTGTTAGGACATATACAAGGTAGTTGAGATGTAAACTTAGCAAACTGTGTTCCATAGTTTCTGTTGAAAAGTGGCTGGGAATTAATAGATGTTGTCATGTTTGACTCAGAGCAATTTTTTTTTAAACTTTCCACATGCAGATCTTTGGATGAAGAAGACAAACGTTTGGTACAATTATTATTATTAGCAGATCTGCTTGTGATGAAAATAAATACACAGTAACTGTCAGGACATCAGCTTTTCGGCTGGTAACACGTTTGACTCATCTCCTTGTGGCTGAAAGTGCGACTTGCTCTAACTTTCTTTCAGTCGGAGTGACAGCTTGCTCTATAGATTGCAGCCATTTGCTTTGTACCAGCAGAGTCTCTAATTCTACCATGAATATGGGTGAGAAAGGATGTTATGTAGAACTGAAACTATATTTAAGTGGTCTTTTGCTATATTTAATATTGGTCTTTAATAACTATTAAAGAATAGTGTGCACCTTATTAAATCATGAAGCCATTTACATTCACGATAAAACAGATGACAACCATGACGGACAAAGTCGAATCTGCTACTTGTTCTAAGATGATTTTTTTTAAATTATTATTATTATTTTATTTTTACTTTTCTAAGAGTCTGACGAATTCTGGAGTTATTCCAAATGTGAAAAATTGTGTGTTACATCCACACAAATATGACAGAAACTAATAAGATGAGAAAGGACAGACAGAACAATACTAAAACAGAATTTATTGAGAACGTGGAGCTTAGCCCTCAGAAAAACAAAGCAGGAGTGTATGTACTAGTTTAATGTATAAATATAGTTCATAATTGACAATAATGTATATCAGTCCAGGATAGAAACAGATTTTAACCCTGAATCTAAAACTATAGTTGCAATCTAATCCAGAGCTCTTCACTGCCATCTAGTGGAAGTGAAGAAATTTGTCTTTTCAAAATGTAGAAAAGTAAGTGGGTTAACAATATGTCACAGTCTTTGTAGCTGCAGCTGTGTTACAGTTTTCAGTCGTTCTATGTTATGTCACAGTTGAATTTATTTAGATGTTGACATAGCTACAATAATTTGCTGAGATCCACAAAGAAAATCTAGTTCTCCAGTGTGTTTTTACATCTTTACTTATCTCTCGCTTCACAACGGATGTAAACATCTTCATCGCCAATGAGAATCAGATTTCACTCATCTGGGTGTTCTTGCATAATCTGCAATCAGATAAACTACCCACATTTATCCAAGTGTGTGGTATTGCTAGATAACACTCATTTCTTCACACAGACAGTTCAACATATGTATGTATGTAGAGATAGTTAAGTACATCACTTTCTTCCTGTTGCTGAGTGGTCCCTTGGGTTCAAACTGGCATTAATCCCTCTGGAGTCAACCAGTAGGATCCTGGATCTTCAAACAAATACAGCATCCACACCTTTTTCAATCTGAAAGTCAGGTTGAAATAAAAGAAACTTACTGTTTCTTTGTTTCACATATTTTCATATTCAGACGGTGGCGGGTTAGTCGGGACCTAAAAAAGCTGCTACAATGTCTGTAGTACCTGACTGATGGGCAGCGTCACATTTGTTCCTGGGTAATGCATAGCTTATTGCTGCTGGTGGAGTTTGAACTTGCATTTACTCCAAACAATTTTCTATTATTATTATTATTATTATTATTATTATTATTATTATTATTATTA